>JACEGR010003928.1:0-95741 GCA_014170235.1 Listronotus bonariensis | reverse complement strand
CTATGGTGACCTAGAGGAAGGTGTGTAATCGACATGTTTTAAAAACGGGCTTGTTTTTTTGTTTAAATTAGGTTTTTAAATATGACACCAGAGGGTACTGTTGATGACTATAAGATTTCTAGGGTTGTTTTGTACATTGCATATGTACAAAAATTAGTACAAAGGTAAGGTAGAAAATAATTATTTTTAAATAAGACATTACAGAAAACACCAATTAATTTGAAAGAGTTTTTATTTAAAAAGAACAACAAGAATTTCTAAGAATTATAAATTAGGTGCAAAATTTCCCAAGATCGCTGTTAAATTAAAATACACACCATCATTTAAATTTTATTATGGATTTTTCGGTCTAATCAAAAACAGTTTATAATTTTCTTCTTAACTCTTATTCCCTGGAAAAGGATCTATTTACTCAACCCAGTTATTAGGGATAGAAACTTTGGACTGATAAGTTGCAATTATAAATATAATAATGTTGCACCTCTATCTGTTTATTTAAAATTTGTTTTGATGTTGTTTTATTTATTTTAGAGTATAACGGTTTTTACATCTGAAAACAGTCAAATGATTAAAATATTACTATTTGTACTATATATACTTGTTTTTATATCTCCTTTACTTAACTTTTTCTATCTATGTCCAAAAAGGTTTTAATAAAGCCAAAGAAAGTACCACTGTACTACAAAGTACCACTGTAGGTGCCGGGTTAGAAAATTTTTAACTCACTATTTTGAACGGTGTTCAACGCGGCAAAGACAGTTGGCATATACGCATACGTCGCAGCAGATTAAAATTACAATGGGTGAATGTGTGAAAAAAAGGCGGTCTAATGCAAGATCGACGCACCATTCTATGAAACATATTAATTTATGAGTTTCCTGTCTACATCTCTATCGGTCAGTGTCCTGCACACTGAAACTCGGTTGATAGCGTCGAGCTGGCACGACGTGTATATCCACCTGGATCCCAAAGAATGACCCCAGGTCGTCTGTGCTATTAGTGATACAAAAAACTTGGCCCACTTAGGCGTTCATTTTTTAAATTTTTATTGATACTTTTAGAAAATAAAATTTTGTTAAATTTATAATAAATTTAAAGTATTAATGTAAAAGTTTCGCTTCTCTTAAAATACACTTACATTCGTAAAAACTAAAGAGTAGACTTGCAACTTTAAAATAAAATAAAAAAGAGTTTTAAAATGTTGCAAGTACCTATCTGTTTAATATAAAAATAGAGATAATTTTGTTTAATTGAAATTCTGTTAAACTATTTACTTTATATACAAAAATAATGGCTATTGTCACAAAGCTTAACAAACAAAAATACGTTTATGTAGATACATAATATCTTCCCTTAGTAAGAAAAACTGCTTAACTCCGTTTTAGGTACACATTTTAAATGAGAAAGTAAAAATCGAATGCTTACTAAAAATTATTGGCCAAGTGAATAAACTTAAGCAAAAGTTAATACTATGGTACTTGCTTTTTTTTTTGTTACAGGCAATGTATGTTTTCGCTTTTATTAATTTACGAAAAAGCATTTGCCTAGCTTTATTCACTTGACTTTTACTGAAATGTAATATGTTGGTAATTTTAGGAATACTACTGTATTATTTAATGGTAGAATGAACTAATATATTGTTTTTTTTTATTGGAGATAGGCATTCTCCCACATAATTGTATCCATTGGGCATATTGCCTTCGAGGGTTTTTAAGTGTTACATGCATACAGAGTTGGGTCGTATTCGAATACTTTTGAAGTATTTGACAAATACTTTTTTAAGTATTCAAATACCGGCGTTCCGAGTATTCGAATATCGGAATGTATAAGCAGTATTCGAATACACCAAAATTGTCACAAGTAGAATACCAAAAGGGAACAAAAAGTAGGGAAAAATGAGGTGAGGGCTTTTTTTTAATCATCGGTTTTTTTCCAGTATTCGAATACCAATACCGGGTGTTCGTAAATACCGAGTATTCGAATACTTTTTTCTTCCAAGTATTCAAATATTCGGTACTCGAATACTTTTTTTTGCGGTATTCGATTTTCAGTATTCGACCCAACTCTGGACGCATTGAACACCTATAGAAATTTTATTACAATTAGCTTAACCTACTCTTAAACAAATGGGTTTAGAATCTTATATCTGTATAAAAGTGGAGTTAGGTACTTTTTTTACCAAGACGACGATATGTAGATTCCATAAGCTAAGTATACACGTCGTGCCAGCTCGATTCCTTCAATTTAAATTCAATGTCTTAAATTCTTGAACACCAGCAGATAGCGATTAAAAAAGAAAAATACATTTACTGACTGCTTAAATGTAGTTAATAATAAAATTTTATTTTGAGCAAAAGCGTAGCTAAGATTTCCAATTATTTTGTCAAAAACAAAGACGTGGGACCCACACCACACCAAATAAATAGCAAAAGCCGTTGGCCTCAAAACGATCACTTTAGAAAAAAGTTTTTGAGATTTGACAAAAAAATTAAAAAAAATTAGTCCTCTCCCCTTCCAGAGAAAATCTAAGTTTAAAAAGCGAATCCTCTATTTGTATTTTTCATTTGATCAAAATGTTTATTAGTAAATGTAGATAAGTGATAAAATTTTAACTGACTATAACTTTTATAAAAATATAAATAATTTTGCAAAAATTAGGACTGTATAAAATTTGATTATATTCACGATAAAAAAAATACAGATGGTGGATTTGCTTTCGAAACTGACAACAACTTTTTTTGTAAAAACAAATATGTATACCAAACTGTTTTTTGAGACATTAGCTTTTGGTAAATGTTTAGGGTAGGGCTCATCAGTTATTAGATAAAAACTACTAGGCTACGACTTCGAACGTTTTGCAGTCTGTAGAAATACGCCTGAAGGTAAGTGTTAAATGCAAAATAATACACTTTAAACGAAAAAGTTTTTGCATATTTTTAAATTAAAAGTGTTTATAAATTAAAATTACAACGTTACAGTGGTTAGGTTTAAAAAAATGCAAAAACTAAAAACAATATTCTATGGGTGCATTCCACCCGATACCGACTATTAATATAAACATTCCTTTCCACGCGTGGAGAAAAATTGCCCATGAAGGTAAAGTGGCACGACGTGTATAAAAATATACCAAAGAATTGCTAAGTTTGTTAGATCAGTACAAAGTTATGAATAAAGTTTTATACAGCGCTATATCAGGTACGCTGATATACGCTTTTCTTGGACTACAAGACACAATAACATTTTTTAATTGTAAATCTTATATAGTAGGAATTTTCATTAAAAAAGGTTTCTTGATGCGGAAGTGATTTAACTATCCAGCAAAAGATTGGGTAGTCTAAAAAAGAAAATGAAAATTAGTTACAAATGTGTACAGGTAAAAATGTAAAAAATAATAAACTTCTACATTCCGTGAAAAATATTATTCTTCAAAATTCTAGCATAGCGCCTTTGGTATAAAACCATCATCAGTATTATGTGACAAGACAAAAAATCTATCAGTGGAGCATACATAAGCCAAATTTTGGAATTACCAAAATAAAAATACAATAAACATCCAAGACATATATTATTAAAATCACAAATTTTTACCTAAAAGTGCCGGAATTGGACATTAACAAAAAATTGATTTTAAGGGAAAAAAACATGCATAAAACTAAAAATAAACAAAATGAAAAAATTAAATGCTTTAAAAGTATTATATCTCTCAAAAAAACCTTTTAGCATATTGATACACATGGAAAAATGCAAATTTTTGCATTTCAAGAAACATATTCAGATTTTAAGGTGTTCAGAATTTAGTACTTCTTTAGTATTAAGTTACTGCCTCTTGGCGTTTTAACTAAGGACTACTACTTAATGGACAAAACATCTGTATAAAAAGTCTAGATTTCCTATGCTTATTTAACCCACTATCGACTTCGTATCATTTCAAAGAAAGGCTACTGGGTAATTTAGAAAGACTTTTATCAAAGTATTTCATTTCAAATATTTCGAAAAATTCGATAGTCTGTAAGAAAAGAAAAAAGAATGCAACTCCGGATTTTAAACACAATAAATTTTTCGTCTTACTGATCGTACAATAAAATTTACACTTTAAAATAACTGGTAAAATATTAAGTTTAGAATGTGTTAACTTAAATATACAGTGAGGATATTAAAAGTCTTCCCCCCTTATATCTTTTGAATGAGGCAAGATATCGAGGTCAAGTAAATTTTGGGTAAAAGGGTGTCACTTTAACTACTTTTTAGCATAAAAATGGCATTGGCTTGTTAGTCTCGAACGGCTTGGCCGATTTTAAACAACAAAGTAGCATTAAAAACAGAATTAGAGGGCCTTTAAAACGAGGTGTTGCATGACACCCATTTCAATTTAGAAAAAAGTTGCTAGTGCCCACTTCATACTATGCCACGTAACCGGAATCATTTTTATGCCAAAAAGTAGTTTAAGTAACAAATTTTACCCGATCTCGATGTTCCATTCAAAAGATAAACGGGGAGGACTCTTATTATCCTCACTGTATTTATAATTTAGGTGTGCTAGAATTTTTCATAGACTTAAAATATCCAATATTTTACATGGTGCATTAAAAATGCAAAATAATATTACAGATGACACCCTATAATTGGTAATGTAATATGTGTGGTTAAAGAGCTTCGGAAAACACAGGTTTGCTCTAAATTTTCTTTAACTTATATTCAAATTCTTTTAAAACATTTATGTACTCTGTACTTCAATACTTACTTCAAAGACAGCTTAATAATTATAGTTTTGCACTCATAAAATACTGTCAAAAAACTATAACAGTTAGGTACTTGATAAGCTTTTCTGACATTTATCTTCAGCGGTGAATAATATCATCTTTAATGAGGTATTACTAGTTTCCTAATATCCACAACTGTATTCTCGTAAATTAAGCATCGTCAAGAGGCTGTAACATAAATAAAAGTAAATCTTTTACGCTTACACTGGACAATTTTAAATGACTTACTTTTGAAAGCAAGAATAATCGCCTGAATGGATTACATATATGCTCAAAACCAGTTTTTTCTTCTAAAATTTTAACTTTTCTCCCCAAAGGTATATTCCAAAATGAGCCATGTGTTGTTCAAAAATGGACACATTTGCCCCAGCCAATAGCTTCCTACCATTATTTTACTATGTCAAGATCCTAATAAAAAAAAATAGATCGTCTATTACATTCAAAGTAAAATAAAAAATATCATAAATGTCAATAGAAATTATAAGTATCTTATTATTTAATACTGGGAATTGCCTATGTCATTGAATCCAAATGAAGTATGTATAGCAAATGACAATCTGCTAAAAAAATAAAATTTTTACTTTTTAATTATAAAATTGTTTGCACGGCCAAATCGCAAAACTGCCTCTAATAGGTATAAGGTGGATGCTCGAAGGTTGAGGAAGGATCTAGTACATTTCTAAATTATATGAAGTAACCCTAGTTATAATTTAAATTATCTACTATAAACAACGAATTCAGAATTTAAAATATAAAGTAGAGATTCAAATTATTTAATATAAACGAAAGTTTAACAGGTAATTTAGGCACAAATGACGTAAAGTTAGGTAGAACAGAGTTTAACGCAAGGTTCCCTTAAAAATATTAAAATAATTTGCCAGTTTAATACTTACTGAGTTTTAAAAGCCGATATAGGCTTTTTCGGAATATTTCCTATTTACCAGTTTGTGGCAAAGTAGTATTTTCTATATTTCACATTTAAAACAATAAAACATATATTTTAATGCACATAATGAACAAAATTACTTATCTTTTGACAATTTTTTGACTTTGGTTGATAACCTAACCTACACGTCATCACATCTCATTCAAAAAAGTTTAATTTTACAAAGCAGTCCGTGTAAAACCATGTTGCGCAATGTCATTTCATAAATGACTACTCAAAATTTAAAATGTATTATTTACCTTATTTTACACAAATAAATAGATATTAAGCGAAAAACTCCTTTAAATTTGTACCAATTATGTAAATATAAAACAATAAAGTGGTGTTGTGTGGTGTACTTGATATTTGTATTGGTAAATATTTCCAATTCAAATAAAAACAAAAGTGGAAAAAAAGGAAATAATAATAAAAACTTTAATCACCAGGTAACCTTTAAATACTTGTAGTAGATTTAGGCCATTTTAATTACTCTTGGGAGATTGACAGTGCAAATTACTTTAAAGAATGTAACTTTGTATTCTAAGTATAGGTAAATAAATAATATTTTCAAATCTTCCAATGAGTATTTAGACTTTTTCTAAAAATTTTAGTTATTTAAATTGCAAACAAAATAGTTTTAGTGACATTAAAAACCTGTTTAATAAAAAAATCTTCATATTTTCTATAAAAAAATGGGGTAAATTCTACTATATAATGTTATGCCTGGCAACACTGTTTCAAAATCTTATAGTCATCACGAGCGCCTCTATTGTTCTCTAATAGAAACGCTGAAAATTGAGCCCGTTTTTCTCAAATAATACCGATTTCGTTTACACACCTTCTTCTAGGTCACCATAGTCGCAACCTTATAAATATAAACTAACCTTGTCCCTATAGTTGAATTTTGCGGTGCTGATTTTAAAAACATTATTTGTAAGGCCATGACTACATCTATAACGGTATTTAAACTTAAGAAATAATGCATTATATTTAAATTATAGGTGTTTTGATAATTTTTTAATAAAAAGTAATATTGGAAATTGTACACTTTAAAACTAGCCCCCTCATTTATTAAAAACCAACCAAAATTAAATGTCAAAACAGTTTATTTATAAAAAAAGGCAAACAAATAACACTTGATATTTTTTATTTTGTAATATTAGGCAATATAAAATTTTAAGTTCTTCAACTTTGGGCCTTTACAAGAGTTAGAATGTAATGTAAGGTGTGATTTTCTACGAAAACCTTTTCCGCAGTATTCGCAGACAAACCGCCAAGTGTCTTCATGAGTCAGAAGATGTTTGGATAGTGTTTTCCGTAATTTAAAAGACTGTCCGCAAACCTCGCAAGCAAATGGTCTGTCATCAGAGTGCGTTGTTTCATGATAAGCTCTTAAACACTTAAGTGCAAATGTTTTAGGACAGAGACTGCACTTAAACGGTCTGTAATTCTCATGGATTCGTATCTGATGATTTCTGAGAGCACTAAGGGACGAAACTTGTTTACCGCAAGTGTCGCAAAAAAGGTACCCTTCTTCCGCGAATCACGTATGCTATTATCTCTGCAAAGACCTCTTTCAAAATGATTTTTAAATGTATCAACTGATAAAAATGTTACTCTGCATCGATAACAATAGTTTGAGGATATCTCGCTTTCATCAACAACCCTGTGTTTGTTCTTTTGATGGATTAACAAGTTTTTCTGTGTTACGTATTCGCCGTCACATACAACACACTTATATAGCTTTAAATTTTGATGAATTGTAATAATGTGTTTTCTTAGAAGATCATCAGAAATAAAAGTTAGGTCACAATGTTGGCATTGATGTGCTTTCATTTTGAAATGAACTTCATTGATGTGCTTATGAAGGTGATAGTAAAGATCTGTCTTGTAATTTTTGCAAATAGGACACATATATTTGTCATCTTGGCTGTGCTCTGCAAGGTGAACACCTAAACTCAAAGCCTTAGAAAACCTTTGACCACATTCTGAACATAAATAAACGTGGGATTTTGAATGCTCTAAAATATCTTCTTTGTTACTGGCTTGTTCTTTACACTGTAAACATGAAAATATTTTCTTGGAAGAATCCAGAGAATACAGCGGTTCTAAAGCTTCCAGTTTGTGAAGTTTACTGTGATCTTTAGCGGGTAATTTTGGAGTCAATTTTTTAAAGCATTCTAAACATTGATTGGCTGGATTTAGATAAAGCACGTGAATCAGTTCTTGCACTTTCTTTTTAGTTACTTTTTTGGCCTGGTCGACCTTATTAACGATTTGTTGATGAGACATATCTGGATCGAGCTTAAACAAATAACTAAAAAATGTTTGATTTAGTTAATATTTACATTTATTTAAAGGCATTAGAGACAAAATAATTGAAAAAAACATCATGTGTAATAAGATTTACAGATATATATTGAAAAGTTTGGACCTATTAAATAGGGTTACTTATTACAGAAATAAATAAATATTTACATAAATAAAAGACTACAAATAAATGGCATATTCAGTGACAAAGTGCCATTAAAACCTAATCCATCCTGTATAATAAAACCTAATTTTAAATACCATCTTATTCGTTTTTAAAAAATATATTTTACATACAAAAAATCAGATTTTCCCAATATTGTTAAGACTAATTAGTAACCCTGACTTGGCTTAGGTCTGGTACAAATTCTCATATGCGCCCTCAAAGTATCTTTCGTTGAAAATTCTTTAGAACAAAAAGAACAATTAAATGTCTGATTTGGATTTGTACCGTGCACCACCAAGTGCCTCCGTAGATGCTTCCAAGTCTTGTAACTCTGTCCACAGGTCTCACAAGAAAAAGGCCTTAGATCAGTATGAGACACCTCGTGCGCCAACCTTTTGGAGTTAATCACAAAAGCCTTTGGACAGTAGGAGCACTTGTAAGGCTTATCACCAGCATGCTCCCTTTGATGAAGGTTAAAGGTTTTGTAAAATCTAAACTCCTTGCCGCAGAGGTCGCATACGAAATGTCCTTGTCTTTCCACCCTTGGAGTTGGGATACATCGCTTCATATCCAAGTGTTTCGCTAGTGACGATGCTTTTTAAAAGACATTTTGCAGAGGGTGCAGTAGTTTGAGGATAGCTCACTTTCATCTACAACTCTATGCTTGTTAATTTGGTGAATACGCATGCTTGATTGTAGAGTAAAGGTGTTTCCACACACAATGCATTTATACGGTTCTTTCTGCAAGTGTACGACTCGAATATGATCTTCAAGCATGCTCTTAGATAAGTACGAAGATCCACAGTACTCACACTGACTCGTTTTCGGTCTCTCTTTTTGATGAGTCTGCTTGATATGTCTGATAAGCCTACTCTTACAAAGAGTCTTGAAGTCGTGATTACACAGAGGACAGCTGATCTGGCCGTTTTCATTGTGCTCAGCCATATGCAGACCTAAAAGCAAGGCCTTCTTGAATTTCACGGGGCAAACACTACAAGTGTAAGAGTGGGTTTCTACATGATGTTTCATATCATCTTCTTGGTGGAATTCTTGCAGACAAGTGTCGCAGGAGTAGGATTTTCTGAGGGAGTTGAATGTATAGAGGGACTCCTGCCGTTCAGCTTTATGCACCTTCCTGTGGTTTCTGAGATCTTTAAGTGTCGGGTACTTATTATGGCATGTTTTACATATAAGTTGAGTTTTAGCTCTCTGCTCTCTCTTTCTCAAAGTATTTTGCTCTCGCCTCAGTCTTTCTAGTGCTTTGCTACTTAATTTGGTTTTCTTAAAAACAGATTTTTAGGTTTTTCGACTATTTCATTATCTTCATCAGTAATACTTATTTCTTCAGTCTTCAAGTTATTTTCAAAATGCGTGCTGCAAATATGTTTTTCAGCGACAAAGCAAAGGTTCCATGGTAGTTACAGAGAGGACAAAAAACTTGCTCTTTTAAGTCATGTTCCGCCATATGTAATCCAAGAAGAAACGGATTTTGGAAACGTTCTTTGCAACGTTTACACTTTGTAGAATGTGAGTCCATATGTTCTTTTATATCATTTTTCTCAGAAAATGTTTTAGAGCAAAAAATACATGTGAAATTATTTTTGTATGTGTTAAAAGTAAATGAGGATTCTTCGTGATGAAAATATTTGTGCAAATTTGCTAGTCTTTGAGAAGATGATATTTTTGGACAGTCCAGACAAGCGAAATCCAGATTTTTATCTTTTTTGGTCTCCCTCTTTGACGTTTTTTGATCCTAAAAATAATTCAAATATATAGTATTTTTTAACGGGTATAAAGGGTAATAAAAGGAGAATCAAAAACTTAGTATCATTATGTACATCAGGGTAGTAAAACAATAACAGAACAGACTAATACTTATGGAATACCTTAAAACGATTATGTAAAAATAGGATTTTGCTAACAGCAATATTTGTATTTTTAGGTTTTTAGATATCTTACGGATTCATGATCAAGTCATTTTTGTCTTTTAGTAGTCAGTGAAAATCTTTCACCCAAATTTCCAATCCTTGTATTTTGTAGAATATCATTATTTTTAATTTGATAGATTTGTTTAGGTGTAGAATCTTCCACGAAGACATTGCCTAGTTAACGTCTTTCTTAATTACATAGTTTTCAAAAATATATATGTATCTACTTGTAAAAGATTTTCGGTAATTGTTCTCAAAAGTCACAAAGTACAAAAATTAGCTTTTATATTCAATAATACATCCAACACTCGCAAATTCCAATCTACTTCTAGAATTCACCGGATTCTTCCTGCAACTCTTCTGATGCAACCTAAAATGATCCGCCCTATTGTACCCCCGCCCGCAAAAATCGCAGATAAAGTCCTTCTCAACTTGGTGTATCTTCAGATGAACCCTCAAGGCTTTAATAAGCTTAAATCTTTGTCCACACTGCTCACAAGAAAACGGCCTCAGATTCGTATGGACAGCCTCATGGTCCAACTTCTGAGAGTTCAATTTGAAGGTCTTCGGGCAGTATGAGCACTTATGAGGTCTGATCCCTGCATGACCTTTCTGGTGCACTTTCAGGCTTTGGCGGTATCCAAATTCTTTTCCACAAGTATCACACACAAAGGTCTCTGGAGTTTTCCTCTTGGCCTTATGGTGTTTTTCTTGTAAGTGTTTCTCCAGAGACGACACTTTTTGGAAAGTTCTCTTGCACAGAAGGCAGTAGTTTGAAGGAATATCCCTTCCACAAGCACCTTGTGCTTATCAACTTGGTGCTTGTACAGGCTGGTTTTCATAATGAATTCTCTTTCGCACACCACGCACTTGTGAGGTTCTTGTTTGAGGTGAACCACATTTATATGTTCAACTAGCTGTCTTTTCTTGTAGTACGAGGCTCCGCAATGATCACAGTAGTGACTGCCTATTTTAAGATGCCGCCGACGTATGTGAGCCTGCAGAATATTTCCGTGAGGAGTACTGTACTGGTACTGACAAAGAGGACATGAAACATTGCCGTCTTTGTTGTGCTCCGCCATATGACAACCCAGTAAAATTGCTTTGGAAAACTTCTCCTGGCATACAGGGCATGTAAAAGAGTGGGAATCAACATGTGCCTTTATTTCTTTTTCGTTTTTGAACACTGAGCTGCAGGAGTTGCACTGAAATAATGCGTTTGAGGAATCCAGGGAATATAAAGGTTCTTGTGCCTCTAATTTGTGAATTTTCCTATGAAAGTTTAATAGACGTAAGGAAGGATACATTTTAAGGCACACTTGACATTGGTTTTTAGATTTTTTCTTAGACCTTACGTTGTCTTCTTCTTCAAGAATCTCTGATTTATTTTCTTTTGTTGTTAGTTTGTTTGTATTGTTCATAAAAGCTTTAGAGGTAGTTTTACTTTCTTTCCCTTTTTAGATTTTTTTCGTTTGTAGAAAGTCTAAAATAAAATGTTTATTTTTAATTTTGGTAATTTAAACTGTATTGAATGGTTTATTTAAGACGTGACTTTCAATGGTGCCACAAACAAACAAAAAAAGAGGATTTTAACAGTTTTAAGAAGATTTTTTTTAAATCTTTGGACAATCCACGAAGGCTGAAAGCCTAAATACTAACGTACCGTGGGTGTCTTAAGCAAGGTAAGAGGAAGTTTGTTGACACGGGACTTAAATACTTGAAGACTTGGGGGAAGAAAAGACCTCCGCGGGCAGTAGGTTCCACAGTCTAGAAACTCTAGGGATAAAAGAACGAACTAAATGGGAAGTTCGGGGCCTGTCCAATTGGACCGTATAGGGATGCATACGTGCGGCACCACGAGTTTCTGTGTTGGAAGCTGCAAGAGGAGGGACTATACTGGATAATTTAGATACGTTTAATAAATATTTTGGCCCTACAGGGTAAACTAATACAGTAAAGCAAAGTAAAAGCATTATTTTTCAAAGTAAAACTAGCAGTGCTAACCAAATGTTATTTACAATTTAAATCGATGCTTACCATACAGTGTATTTCAAAATTCAGTCCAGAAGCATCTTAAGGACGTATTTTTAGTGTTAAAATAAGACTTTTTTCATAAACATATAACCTAAAAAGTACCCTCACCGGTGGATATTAAAGGGATGAATGAGGTGGTGTTTCGCGTTACTCAGTGATTTTAAAAAGGGGCTTAAAAGAGATTGGGGAAAGGGTTAAAATATCTTGATTTTTTAGAATTTTCGTTTTTTTGGAGTCCAAAAGTTAAAAAATATATTATTTTTAAAAATCCATACCGATTAACTTAAGAAAGGGGGAAGATTATTATTATATTTTCTTGTTGCAAAAGGAAATAGGTGAAATAAAATGTTATACGAACTAACTCAAAAAAAGGACCTTGTCTGATTTATAGTTCCGCTTAAATAAACCATTCCGTATAGAGTTGTCTTTGGGAGTATCTCGAGGTCTTTCGTTTTTTTGGGAGACGAGAAATGTTTGTCTTTCGTTATAAGTATTTGAATACCAACTAAGTCCCTAAACTACCTAAAATACTCAAATTATCTATTTGAATACTTGATCTTGTCGTAGTTTTAAGTCATAATCAAGACGAAGTAAATTTTGAGCCGTATTTTTTATTGTCAACAATTCAAACAGACTTATTTAAAAATGACGTCATTACAATTGTGGTCAAAAATTTGATCCTTTTAAATCTGTATCAGCTGAGAATTTTTAACCTCACTTTCCTCATTAATCAAAAAATGTAATGATTTTGAACCGTTGACAATAAAAAATACGGTTTTAAAGACAGCCTAAAATGTCTCCCTCTCATTTTAACACACAGGTGTGCTAGAGAGGTGGCATGAAAAAACAATCTCAACAGATTTTTTTCTACGTATACAGGGCTTTTCTGAAGGATGAAGACAAGAAAAGAAGTTGCCCGTCAATGTCCAAGATTTCTTGTCTTGGTTATCCCTATGTATCTGAATTCTGTATTTTTGGTACTCGAGTGTGTGAGTACCTAGTAGATATTCGAGTCTGGACCCATCACTAGTCAAGAGACTTCGAGATACTCTCAGCAGCATCACTAATTCCGTTTTATTGAGAAATATTAGCTTTGTTCGCGGATTTGATTCTGAACCGGTTCTGGGACTATTCGCGCAGTGAAAAAGCAGCGTTCACGGTTTGTAAAATCCTGAATTTTTAGTAACAGTTCTGTGTTCGCGGGTTACAAAGGAATCAGTTCGTTACCGGTTCGTAACCTGATTAGCAGTCCTGGGATTTATGTTGGAACTAAAAGTTCAGTTCGGAATTTCATGCGCATTGTCGACATGGTCAGCTGTTTTCTGTTTTTGTGGTACATAAATAAACCGTTGTATTACAGTTTATTTGTTTCTGCCACTTTTATGCGGGTTAATATACCTGTTGAATATTTTTTTTATATTTTTGTGATTCTGAGCGTATATATTATAAACAAAGGATTTTGAATTGTATTCCGTATGAATGTATGTATGCAATAAAATAAATAAAGATTTAATAAAAAATATAGACAATATTACAAGATTTTACCATTTCTTTTTGTTTGAATTTTTATCTTTAGTTAAATACACATACTTATGTTAAAAACGAGAGGAGGCAGGGAATCCCTCGTCTTCCGCCTAGAGACCTCGAGTGGCTTTCGACAGTATAACAATTTACCTTTTTGTTTGAATTTAATTTTTTTTTGTGTAGTATCCAATTTAACCATGAAAAATCCTAACCAAAAGGCTAGGTTAGAATACATTCACAGCTGTATAGAAAATCGTTCGCAGTAAATAAAAATTCCGAACTAATAAATAACTAGACATGCGCTTTAAAACAATTCAAACCAGTTCGATTCTGGTTCAGAATCAGTTCATTACTAGACCCGCGAACAAAGCTATTATTTTCCAAAACATTAATGCAAAAAAAACTAACACAATACTATTTTATTACTTATATTAAACAGAGCTAACGTATACGTCATTGTTCGTTAAAGCTACACAGTTTTTATGCAGATTCAGAGCTCCACGAGAATTAAATCTCATCAAACAAAACTGACATTCGTACGGTTTTTCCCCGGTGTGAATCCTCAGGTGGATTCTAAGTGGCGCCCCTTGACTAAAGCACTTTCCACAATACTCGCACGAATAAGGCTTTTCTCCACTATGCACCCTTTCATGCATCACAAGGTAATCCTTCTTCGTAAAGCATTTTTCACAATATCTACAAGCGTAAGGTTTGTAGCCTGTATGGACTCTTTCATGGATAACCAGCTTGCTTCTCTGCGCAAAGCCTTTTCCGCAGGTATCACATAGATGTTTTTCTCATGTGGCCCTGTTTTAAAGTGGGACTCTTCCAGATGTTTTTCGAGAGTTTCTGGTTTGCTGTATTTTCGGTTACAGTAAGGACACTGGTTGGGAAGAAGCCTACCATCTATGGGGACCCTGTGGGCCCGAACTTGGTGGGTGTATAAATACCTAAAACAATTAATTATGAAATTAAATATTTAAAGTAGGTATGGTAGATGGTAGATAGGCCTACGATAATGCAGTTTTTAACAGATTTTTAAACCTGAAATGTGACTAACCTTAATTAAATTTGTTTATGTTTTTATTTTTTCTAAAGACTTTGTGATCTTTTTTGTTTTCTAAGAACTTACCACAAATAAAAGTAAGCAAAGATTTAAAATGCAATGATTTGCCATTTTGGTGTTTTTTTTAATCTTTGGACAATCCACGAAGGCTAAAAGCCTAAATACTAACGTACCGTGGGTGTCTTAAGCTAGGTAAGAGGGAGTTTGTTGACACGGGACTTAAATACTTGAAGATTTGGGGAGAAGGAAAGACCTTCGCAGGCAGTAGGTTCCACATTCTAGAAACTCTAGGGATAAAAGAACGAACAAAGTGGAAGTTCGGGGCTTGTCCAGTTGGACCGTATAGGGAAGCATACGCGACGGAACCACGAGTTTCTTTGTTGGGAACCGTGAGTGGAGAAACTATACTGGACAATGCTTCAGAGCAAAGCTCTTCTTTGAATAGAATTAAGAATGCTTAGGGTTGTGAGGGACGCCATGTCTCAGATAGGAGAAAAATATTCCAAGGGAGGTCGGATTTGGGACACATATACCGTTATTACTTGTTAAAAGTCATAGTTATGTGCATGCTATCTTTGCCATATTATAAAAAAATCAGATAATTTACTAACTATTTTAATAAAACTGTCAAACTAACCTCTAACAAGTCATTATATACAGGGTGTTCTCAACGCAAGTTATTAATTTTAACCAGGGCCTAGGCACTCTAAATGAGGCGACTATCTAAAAAATAATAAAATAAAAAAATAATAAATTTAATAATCTTATGAATACTGGGTCCATTTATCGGGGATTTTATTTTTATTAAATTTTGCGTATATCCTCACTCTAACTGATCGGGAGGACTGCTCGTCAGCGACTGCTATCAATTTCTGATGGTAATCGTATTAGCAAAGCGACATCGTACTACTTTCGCCATCTGTTGGTCGCGGTATGTACTAAAAAATTTAGAGTACGCTGAAATCTCACTTGTGGGGTTCTATGCAGTGCCGTATTATCCATTAGGCTGACTAGGCTACAGCCTAGGGCGCCATGAAAAAATTAGGCGCCAGAAAGAGAAATTAATTTATAAAAAGTTTAGGTCGGGTGAGGATTAGAACTAATTTTTCTGTGGGGATATAAATAAAATAGACGCGAAAAGGAGACAATGACTTTTTTTGACTGAAATGGAGATAAGGACCTTTTTTTTGCTCTTCAAAAATTTTTTAGTACCAAAATAGGCGCTCTGGGAATTGTAGCCTAGGGCGCCTCATACCCTAATACGGCCCTGGTTCTATGGATTGGTATTCTTTGGTAGGTCTGGACTAGGCTTAACATTATTATTAATTATTTTAAGTATAAAAATAAAACTAACCTGGTGTAAGTGAAACTCTTTCCGCATACCACGCAACCAAAGGGCGTATCCCCAAATGCTCATTTTCGTGTTCCTTAAACAACAAATGATCATTGAATCCTTTTCCACAAGTTGGACAAGCATAAGCAAACTTCTTCAGATGAACATAATTTATGTGAATTAGAAGAGCTCCTCGCTTAGGACTCTTATAGCTACATAAAGGACAACTGACGTGTCCTTCCGGATGATGGGTCCCTGAATGTGTCCCCATCTCATATAAGGTCTTGAAGCTTTTGTCGCACTGTGTGCAAGAATACTCGTTTTCATGGCGGTCTTTCATGTGGTTTTTAACCTCTGATTCTTCTTGGAATTCGGCTGAACAGGTGTTGCAGATATACAGATCTTGGATGACGTCGAATTTGTAGGTGTGATCTTCGGGAATGTCTTTTTACTGTGGATTTTGCGGTGATTTCGTAGAAGATTGAACGTGGCAAAAGTTAGGGGGCACTTTTTGCATTCCCATACTTTACCAGAGTTTTTTTTCGCTTTTTCTCAGTTTGGTAGTCTTCATTTTTACTCTTTTCGGTTTGGGAAGCTCAAAGTCACTTTCACTGTCCAAAGAATAATTAATTACAAGCTCTTCTTCTTTAATATCTTCTTCTGGAGCCGTGAAAGGCACTTTTCTTGAGCGTCGCCCTCTTCTTAGTGGAATGTCGTCATCATCACAGTCTGAGTCTGAGTTTTTTTCTTTTGAGAATCTTTTTTGGTCAGATTCTTCGGTATTTTTAGCCATATCTTATTTTGGTACCTAAAACGGGTTGCTTTAAGCAATGATATCTTTAAAAAAAGTATAAGGATATAATAAAAGATAGTTTAAAATTTCTTATTCACTTTATTTTCATTCACAAAAAGTACATCACTATATTAATTACAGTTGATAATATATAAAACCGTACGTGTGAATTGTTTTAGTTATTTTATTTATAGTCAAGTTTTATGTACGTAGGGAATTATAAATCGCCATCTGTACGTATACTACAAATAAATTAATTAATAATATGTTCCACTGGAAAAAGTAGAAAAACGTATCCAAGGTTTTTAACCAAATAACTTTTGACATTTGATAAAAATTATTAAGATGACATTATTTAAAATCAAAATATGTATTTCTTCGATAAAGACTAAATATACAGGGTCTTTCCTAACTATGGCATGAAACTTAACCCATATAACATTTTTTGCCGGCAAGGCATTGGCAAAAAGGTATCAAAAGACATCAAAATGGGCAATTGGCCGTTATTAAGCCACGTGTTGCAGAAAATGTTATGGCATTTATCACTAATAAGTTATGATGAAAAAAATGCGTTTAGGATGATGGCATCCATCATTAATAAGTTATGCTAAAAAAATGCATTTAGGATGATGGCATCCATCATTAAAAAGGTTTTGGCAAAATATGCCTTTTAGATGATGGCATTACATTATCTTTTCCTAATGACAATAAAATGCATTTTTACCGTCCAGGGAATTAAAATGTGCATAAATAATGCACATGCTTAATGTGTATTTATGTGCAGGGTGTCCCATATAAAAATAAATACTATAATTTTGGAAAAACCATAAGAGATACAATAAAAATACTAAAAAAATACATTTCACTGAACAACTTCTGCATTTAACTTTTTCTTGTATCTCTTATAGTTTTCCAAAATTATAGTATTTATTTTTATATGGGACACCCTGTACATAAACACACATTATGCATGTGCATTATTTATGCACATTTTAGTTCCCTGGACGGTAAATAATGCATTTTATTGTCATTAGGAAAAAAATAATGTAATGCCATCATCTAAAAGGCATATTTTTGCCAAAACCTTCATTAGATGGATGCCATCATCCTAAATGCATTTTTTCAGCCTAACTTATTAATGATGGATGCCATCACATTATCTGCAACGCGTGGCCTAATAACGGCCAATTGCCCATTTTGATGTCTTTTTGATACCTTTTTGCCAATGCCTTGCCGGCAAAAAATGTTATATGGGAAGGGGTGATTTCCTATGTCTTTTTATAAAAAAGTTCCTTTAAACATATGTCCGGACTTGCTTTATTTTTAAGATATAGGAGGTTAAAATTCTAAAATAAAGTCGATATTTTTATAAGATCTTAAAAACCCTTTAACCGAGTTAGATAAGATTTGATACACTTATTTAGTATAATCAGGCGCATGTAAAGCTTTACCTAAGATAAGATTATTCGGTCCAGTGGCAACCTAGTGGGCACTACAGCCAATATTATTGGGAAAAAAAGTACGCCACTGACTTTTAACAAAGTTTTGATATTTTTTTCCGATTAAACAATTAAAAATGCGACTTTTTAATATCTTAAATTTTCTTCGTATCTAGCTTCGTTTCCGAGAAAAAAATTAAAGCCACTCTAAAAACTACCAATAAACAACATGGTAAAGAAAAACATTATTTGCCTTAAAATAAATGAGTAGTCGTGTATTTTATTAGTAATCGTCATTTTCTTTACTTACTAAGGTTAAAATTGTTTATTTTTAATTTTAGATTTTAATAGCTTTGTTCGCGGGTCTAGTAATGAACCGATTCTGAACCAGAACCGAACTGGTTTAGAATTGTTTTAAAGCGCATGTCTAGTTATTTATTAGTTTGGAATTTATATTTACCGCGAACGATTTTCTATATAGCTGAGGATGTATTCTAACCTAGCCTTTTGGTTAGGATTTTTATGGTTAAATTGGATACTACACAAAAAAATTAAATTCAAACAAAAAGGTAAATTGTTATACTGTCGAAAGCCACTCGAGGTCTCTCGGCGGAAGACGAGGAATTTCCTGCCTCCTCTCGTTTTTAACATAAGTATGTGTATTTAACTAAAGATAAAATTCAAACAACAAGAAATGGTAAAATCTTCTAATATTGTCTATATTTTTAATTAAATCTTTATTTATTTTATTGCAAACATACATTCATACGGAATACAATTAAAAATCATTTGTTTATATACGCTCAGAATCACAAAAATATAAAAAAATATTCAATAGGTATATATTAACCCACATAAAAAGTGGCAGAAACCAAATAAACTGTAATACAACGGTTTATTTCTGTACCACAAAAACAGAAAACAGCTGACCATGTCGACAATGCGCATGAAATTCCGAACTGAACTTTTAGTTTCAACAAAAATCCCAGGACTGCTAATCAGGTTACGAACCGGTAACGAACTGATTCCATTGTAACCCGCGAACACAGAACTGTTACTAAAAATTTAGGATTTTACTAACCGCGAACGCTGCTTTTTTCACTGCGCATGCGAATAGTCCCAGAACCGGTTCAGAATCAAACTCGCGAACAAAGCTATTATATGCTGTTTATGGATACTTTTTAGTATTACTTAAAGTGGCTTATTTTTTTATCGAAAACAAGATACAAGCAACAAAAAGTTGCATTTGTGCGGAAAAAATATAAAACTCAGTGGCGTACACCTTTTCTTCAATAATATTGGCTTTGGTGCCCACTGAGACGTCACTGGACTCAATAAACTTAATCTAGGTAAAGCTGAACAAGCGCCTTATTAAATTAAATAAGTTTACCAAATCTCATCTAAATCGGTTACAGGGTTATTCGGATTTTTTTTTAAATTTTAACGTCCTGTAGCTAAGAAATGAAGCAATCCATAAAAAGACATAAGAAATCCCCCTTTTTAGTTTTGTACGGTAGTAAGAAAACACCCTGTATATATTCGTAATTTGACTTGTAAGAATTAGGCCCTATATTAAATAAAACTGAGGGTTGATTTACGAAATAGTTTATGTCAGAAAAAGGTTACCTGATAATTACCCTTAAATACAAATTTCTATTTATTTTTAAAATTTAACCTAATTAAGGACAGCTTTCTTTTTATACATAAAATGTGTCCACTCAATATATCCTTTTCACAAAATAGCTAGCAATGTGTAATTACAACACGTGGAAATCATAATAATGAAAAATCAAAGTAAAACCTTGTTGCCTCCAGAGTTGGGTCGTATTCGAATACTCAGTATTCTGAATAGTATTCAGAATACATTTTGCCGGTATTCGAATAGTATTCGAATACATTTGTGTGTTTGGTATTCGGCAGAATACTTTTTTGGTCAGTATTCGGTATTCTGTATTCGAATACTTTAGAAGTATTCGACGATTTTTGAATACCGAAAAGTGTAAGTAGTATCCGAATACTAAAATTGTCATGATTTGAATAACAAAAGGGGAGAAACATTGGAAAAAGGAAGTGCGGACCTTTTTTTTTTGCTTTTCAATTTTGTCATTTTGTCCTAGGTTTTGTTTATTTTGTTTAGTAGTATTCGAAACTTTTCGATTTCAGTATTCGAATACCGATTCCGGGTATTCATGTATTCGAATACTTTCTTTTCATATTGTGACGTAACAAATTTTGAAATACTACATACAGGGTTACTTTACGTCACTGGGCAAATGTACCATATGGAACTATCTTCTTGGGACCATGAGACCGGTGGACTACCAAAACTAACTTTGCATTAAAACCAACTTAACTTATTGAACTAATTAAATTTAGTACGGGCATATCCCTAGGGATAGCCCGTACGGGAGCTTAACTCAAACTTTAACTTTATGCTTGACTTTACTAACTCTTTCTTATCTAATAAACAATCAATCCCCGTCTTAAAATTTTGTTCTCTTTAAATATTAAATTTTTTAGTATTTGTTTTACATTTCTAGGCAACTCCGCTTGTTTAATGTTTTGTTTTATTATTATAAGAGTAACCTAGAAAATTGTTTGATTTCTACTTTTTAAACCTTGACACTTCACGTATTGTTTTATGTACCAAATTTCCCAATGTTAAGTAACCCAATTATATTTAAATTTCCCAAAAATGTATATTTTTAAAATTCCCAAAATGTATACTTTTTTGTACTAGGTGTTCACAATATTCGTATTCGAATACCGATTTTCAGTATTCTGCCCAACTCTGGTTTGCCTCCATAGAATTAGTTTTTAATATGTCATCAAGGGTGCAATAAGGGGAGGCGGGGGGTTTAGCACATGTTTTAGTGTTTTTGGCAAATATATTCTATAAACTGGGGCGTAAGCCCCCCAAAAAAACCAGTGGCTAGTTGCGCCTCTGTATGTCATCTAATGATAATTTAAACAAAATTGTAATTATTTTTAGAATATTTTTATGTGCGCAAGTATAAACTAATTTTAGATTATCTAAAATTATCAAGAAAATATACAGGGTGTTTTATAACAGGATGCTTATCCAGATCCTTACGGGGAATTTTAAGAAGAAAAGTTCAAACTACACCTTTGGCTAGAGGTTCTTTAAATTACCATTCTTTCTAATTCATGCCTACTTACTCCTACTTTTTACGTACAAACAACGAAAAAGATTGAAAGATGATCAAATTTGCTTGGAAATAAAAGAAAAATTTAAAAATAATTATTGTATCTTGAAAAAGCAGTGACAAACCGTATTATATGTTAAAAGTAACTTAACCACCCTGTATCTCAAAAGTTAAGACATATAAAACATATATTTATTTAAACTTTTTGTTTAAATTACCTAAGAATTCGAATTCTTAAGGATCAGCTTCTTATTCCGAAACACCGTGTATGTTTATTAGAATGAATAAAAAAACGATTTTTTAATTTTTAAAAAATATATCAAAAACATTGATCACGAAACTTAAGGGTGATTCTACTTGACAAAATAAGGGTAGAGCTTCATATATATTTTTCAAAATGTCATTCGTTTTCGAGTTACAAGCCGTTAAATCGAGCTTTGCAGATTCTAAAATTTTAAGACAAAAGTACTTTTTTAAATACCGCCAGAGGACACTTTACCTAAAACTTAACATTTATTTACATCATAACTTTTTTATTTTGACAGATATCGCAAAGCTGGGGGCACTCATTTTATAGACAATCAAAAACTTAAAAAAATAAGGTTCTCTTTAATAAAGTCGATAAACCTTACCGTTTAGGCACCAATAGACATCAAAGTTTTCATCAATTTCAATCAAATTACCTTAATACATACAGGGTGTCCAGCAACTCAACCGACAAACTATACGGGGCAATTTTACAACAGAAAATAAAAAAAAACTTCATATAAACATATGTCCTAAACGTCTTAGTTTATGAACTACGGTGTGTTAAATGTTAAAAAAACCTTTTATTTTTAATTTTTAACACCTTGTAGTTCAAAACTAAGACGTTTAGGACATATGTTTATATGATGTTTTTTTTTTAATTTTTGTTGTAAAATCGTTTGGTTAAGTTTGTCGGTTAGAGTTAATGGACACGCTGTATGTATGTAGATAATTTGATTGAAATTGATGAAAACTTTGATGTCTATTGGTGCCTAAACGGTGAGGTTTATCGACTATAATAAAGAACCCTATTTTTAAGGTTTTTGATTGTCTTCAAATGGCCCCCAGCTTTTGCGATATCTGTCAAAATAAAAAAAACTTATGTTGTAAATAAATTTTAAGTTTTAGATAAAGTGCTCCTCTGGCGGTATTATAAAAAGTACTTTTATCTAAAAATTTTAGAATCTGCAAAGCTCGATTTGTGTGCCAAATATCAACTAGATTTGTTAAAAAATAAATGCAATATGGCGAAAAACCAAAATAAAAACTGAACTTTAACGGCTTGTAACTCCAAAACTAATGACATTTTGAACAAAATTTATATGAAGCTATACGCTTATTTTGTCAAGTAGAAATCACCCGCTTTAGTTTCGTGATCGATTTTTGAATAACCCTGTATATTGTATATGGTACATAAACATAATAAAAATATTTTTAAAACTATGTTAAAACCTCTTTAGACAATATTTATTAAATTTGTTTCTAGACTTTATCAAAATATTCAAATTTAATTCCCTTGATAACATTTTAAAAACCTCATTCTATATGCGTGCCGTCAAAATTTTCAAAAATCTAACCTAAAATGCTTTGAACTCCATATTACCACAATTCTTTCTGTGCAACTTAAGTCCTTGATTTGTAGTAAACCCTTTAACGCATATATCACACACATAAGGCCTTTCCCCAGTATGCGTTCTAATATGAACTTTAAACGGCGCCGTTTGTCTAAAGGCTTTCCCACAATACTCGCAACTGTAAGGCCGTTCCCCAGTATGAATTCTTTCGTGACAATTCCGCTCGCCCGATTTCGAGAAGCTTTTCGGGCAGTGTCGACAAGGATACGGTTTAACACCTGTGTGGACTCTCTGGTGAACTACCATCTTGTTTTTCTTTGCGAAACCCATTCCGCAGATGTCGCACAGATGGATCTTTTCCCTTGGAGGTTTGGGTTTGGAGTGAACTTGTTGAACGTGTCTTTCCAAGGATGCTATGGAAACAAACCTGTTTCTACAGAACGTGCATTCTGTCGCGTGGTTCTTGCCTAAGATCTCCACTCGATGAGCCTTTAGTTGGTGAGTGGTGACTGATTTGGAATAGGTGAAAGTTAAGCCACACACTATGCAAGAGAAAGGTTTGATTCCAAGATGGACGTTGCCGTGTTCCCTGCATAAAGTTTTGCTGTGGAATCCCTTGCCGCAGTCTTTGCAAGTGTACATGTATCGCTTTTGGTGTTTCGTATCGATGTGTTTCATGAATAGGGATGGTTTTGGGAATTTGAGATCTGGGCATAAGGGGCAACTAAATTGTTCGTCTTCGCTGTGAGTAACCTACAATAAAAAAAATAATAATTACGAGGTCAGTTTGATGACTTAACTTAAAGAGAACCCTGTATAAATAATAAAAATACAGTAACAAGAAGTTTTTAAAGTTGGAATTTAAAATTTGGTCAAATATGTTTAAAACAACAGAGGAGTTTTCATTGAAAAAGGAAATGTCCAGTTACAAATATTAAAAAAAATCGCAAAATACCTTTGTAGTTCATTTGTGGGCTTAAAAATATATTTCTTTATAATTCCCTTTATTATTACTTATTTTTTATAAGGACAGTTTGTTTAAGCCTTAACTGTTTAATAGTTCCATCTATTTAGCGGCTCAAAAGGAAAAATTTGAGGTTTGAAAAACAGCTTCAAATTCGTCACAAAATGGTTATAAATGGTTACTAATTGTGACAAATTGGTGATCCATACACCAACATTAACAGCCTGTTGGTCACGATTTGGTCACGATTGTTTCATTAGGTCACAGTCATTAGTCAGCAGTAAAATAAAATTAAGAGATGTTATTTCAAATATACTGGTGGGGTCAAAAAATACCAATCCATAGAACCCCACAAGTGAGATTTCAGCGTACCCTAAAAATGTTTAGTACCTACCGCGACCAACTGATGGCGAAAGTAGTACGATGTCGCTTTGCTAATACGATTACCATCAGAAATTGATAGCAGTCGCTGACGAGCAGTCGGCCCGATCAGTTAGAGTGAGGATATACGCAAATTTAATAAAAATAAAATCCCCGATAAATGGTAGTATCCATAAGATTATTAAATTTATGATTTCAGAATAGGAAATTTCGATGGGTTTTTGACAAAACATCGTAAGCGACATTCGTCAGTTTTACGGGAAACGTTTTTTTTAATTGGCTTTATTTCAGATGAAGATATGTTCTATATTGGTTCGGCGGTTCATTTAATTAATGGTAGTTATTTGGGTACACGCCAAAAAATAAATTAATAGTACCAAAAGACCAAAACAAAAATAGTAAATAGAGAACTAAAAATCGACGTTTTGGTGGCAAGTCTGCCACCGTTGTCAAGATAAATTAAATAAAAATAAAAACATTAAAAATTAACTATTATTTAGGTTTAGAATTTTAAAATTTTTAGCTTTTTTTTTTAGGAGATTCTGAAAATTTTGACATTAAAAGTTAAATATGTTTGTTTTGTAATTCAAATTAAGAAGAAATCCAAAATAAAAACATTCAGATCTCGGTTTTTCTTTAAAAATAACGCGATGGGAAGAAAAAATCGTTTCCCGTAAAATTGGCGAATGTCGCTTACGATGTTTTGTAAAAACGCATCGATATATCCTATTCTGAAATAATAAATTTAATAATCTTATGGATACTTTGTCCATTTATCGGGGGATTTTATTTTTATTAAATTTTGCGTATATCCTCACTCTAACTGATCGGGCCGACTGCTCGTCAGCGACTGCTATCAATTTCTGATGGTAATCGTATTAGCCAAGCGACATCGTACTACTTTCGCCATCTGTTGGTCGCGGTAGGTACTAAAAATTTTAGGATACGCTGAAATCTCACTTGTGGGGTTCTATGGATTGGTATTCTTTGGCGGGGTTTTACATTAATTTGTATTGAGGTGCTAAATATTCTTATGTAGCATATAATGAATTTAAAATAATTCTATTTTACTGTTCACCTAATGACCGATCGTGACTAATTTGTGACCAATTGTTGTGTTAAATTATGTTTTTTTTTTCGTTTTTTACAATGTAAAAGTCTGTTTTAGTTCCAAAAACTTTTTATCTTTTGTTAATTACGATATGTACCTTTTGAAAAACAAAAAATATTGAATAGGTAAATCCTCAATCCCCAAGAGTAACTGAAATTTAGTTAGGGTCATCATCTCTGCTTTAAACTATATAAACTAGTAATATACTATAAGAACTTATGATTTTTTTAAAATTAATACAAAAGTGATTTTTATACAGTGTGGACATGTCTTGTTTGGATCGATTTTTCATACTTTCACATTGATATTTCACAAAAGCCGCTATCATTTTAAAAATATTTAAAGATTTTGATCCATAGAATAAAATTTAAAATTAACATAAATTGATTTTAGATAAAATGTGGACATGCCCATTTTTTAATCTGACTCTTTTAATTAATTCAATAAGCCTGAATTCCAAACAAAAATGATACAATTTCGGGACGGTGTTTCTTGTCGCGACAAGATAGAGGGAGGGACAAGAATCTCTCGTCGGCAGCTTTACTTTTTAATAAAAATAAATAACTAAACTTCTACTCACCTTTAAATGACTCCCTAGTTGAAACAAAGTCTGGAACTTCTCCTCACACAACGAACATTCAAAAATTTCCCCATGAGCTTTAGTATGCTTCTCCACCTCCTCTTTATCTTTAAACTCAGCCGAACAAGTGTTGCAAATATAGATTTCTGCGCCTCATCATATGAAAATGTATGATTTTCAACGAACTCTTTTGGAACATGCTCTTTTCGATGCTCTTTAAGGAGTTTAAGAAGTGTGAACTGCATGGGGCATTTTTTGCATAGGTACAGTTTTTCTCCGTCTTCCGTTTTAATGACGTTACTGTATTCCGATTTTATTTTCTTTGGTTTTGCAGGGTTTTTGATTTCTGATTTTATTTTGGTAGGTTTATCTGTTAAGTCGTCTGATTCTTCTGCTGAAAAAACATAGTCACAATCATCCTTTCTCTTATGCCTTTCCAGAGATGTTCTGCTGGTAAATTTTGTGCCGCATTGTTTACATTCGTACGACTTGGGACTTTTTTTCGTTTTTGTCTTTGGTGATCTTTTACTTTGTCCATTTTTATCTTTTTTGTGTCAGTGGTTTCGTCGCTATCGCTGTTATTTTCTTTTAAAATTACATCTAAAAAGCCGTCTAGGTTTTTGGTACTAGATCTTTTGGATTCGTGCGAAGTTTCATTTTTATTCGTGGAAGTTTCCTAAAATATTTTTTTTGTTAGAAACAAAATTAAATTAAACAAGGTTTGATCAAAAAAAAGTTTTAAGGCTTTTTGATCTATTTTTTGTAAATTTTAACATATTTTAACAATAACATAATAGTCTAGGATTCAAATTAGAAGTTACTTTTACGTAGTTGCTGGGTTGCCCCCCAAAAAAAAAGGTGTTTTTTATTCAACATGAATAAGGTAGTATATCACTATTTCTTCTAATTTTATAAAAACTAGGCATGAGAAATTTTGAGAAAAATAGTAATATCTGCGATTTTTATATACAGCGTGTCTACTTAAGTTCGCACCATATAAAAAACTTTTGTTAATATTGATTTTACTAAAAAGTTATTATTCAAAAAAGTTCTGAATGGTCTAAAACATAGAATTTAATCATCAAATATTAATTCTTTGCAGTGGTATACGAGATATCTTAAAAAATGTGAATTTTGCTCAAGGAAAAGTACCTTTACTTTTAACAATATCGATTTTTATACGAAAAAGTTGTTTAGAATTAAAAATTACTTGCAAATATGCAATTTTAACTATTTACTAAAAATAAACTTCAGTTCTCTGCACTGGGAATTTTGTTTTATTATTGATTTTACGAAAAAGTCATTCTTTATAAAACGTTCTGCATGGCCTTAAACCTAAAATTTAATCATCAGATATTAATTTTTGCAGTGGTATACGAGGTATGTAAAAAAATGTTATTAATAGAAAAAATGTAAAACATCTTTTTATTGTAAAAAAAAGTGATATTGTTAAAAATCATGGTACTTTTCTTTTAAGCAAAATCACATTTTTTGAAAAACCCCGTATATCACTGCAAAAATTAATCTCTGATGATTGCATTTAAGGTTTTAGGCCATGCAGATATTTTATAAAGAGTAACTTTTAGTAAAATCAATAATAAAAACAAAATTCCCCATGCTGAGAACTAAAGTTTATTTTTTTAATAAATAGTTAAAAATGCATATTTGCAAGTAATTTTAATTCTAAATAACTTTTGCTTATAAAAAAATGGATATTATTAAAAATAAAGGGACTTTCCTCTTAAGCAAAATTCACGTTTTTCGACGTACCTCGTATGCCACTGCGAAATAATTAATATCTGATGATTGCATTTTGGATTTTAGACCATGCAGAACTTTTTATAAAGACTAACTTTTTTCATTAAACCAATAATAAAAAAGTTCCCCATATGGTGCGAACACGCTGTATAAAATTAGCATAATAAATTAAAAATATACAAAAAACAAATCATACAGGGTATTTTCAAAAATTTTGAGTTTTTTTATGAAATAAAGCTTTGACCATCATTTTTAGACATCCACACAGAAAAAAATGTCTTGTTTTTAAGCAAATACAAGGTTTTAAAAATATGCATTATTTTTGAATAGTTGTGCTTTTAAACCAAGATTTATTTCTTACTTTAAAATAATAGTTGTTCTTAAACTGGGAGAAAAAATACTTTAATTGATGTCTTTAATGTAAAAGAAATTCTTTAAATTAAAACATCCTTAGTATTATTTTAAGAATATCAGATTCAAGAAATAAGAACTTAAAGATTTATGATTTAAGCTCTTTAATATCTTAAATATAAGTTTTAAGATTTTAAACAAAAAGAAATACTAAATTTTTCTATCAAAATATGAATTGTCTTTAAAATATATAGGTTCTTATTTTAAGAACCTATACCAAAATCTTTAACCTTTATGTCAAAGAACCTATTTCTTTAATATAAGTATTTACTGAATTATGCTTTTTAGTACGGTATCAACGGTACGATTATATCCTACCGTCGAACAACGAAAGTTTTTTTATAAGATACACTTGTTATTCGTATTATTCAACTTGGACCCGGGACAGCCAGTTTGATAAGTCCTATGAGGTTTGGCAAAACGCATCATCGATGGAGAAGAGAGGTCTCGGTGAATGACATGATAAGCAGGAATTCCTCTATTAAGTATCAAAAAGAGAACTAGTTCTTTATTTAATATAATTATCTTAATTGAATTAAATTTTATTTCAGTCTGTGGTATTTACTATCTTGTCTTAAAGAAAGAATCTCTCAGTGGGAAAGCGCTCGATGTTTTTAACGGAATACATCGTTCTTTAATGTAGACCCATTGGGGTCACTAAATAAAATAAGGTTATTTTTATTACAAAAGCGCCTTCTTTTGAATTTAGTACGCAAAGCTGAAAACATATTTTTTTCTGTTCGAGATCCTATTTCTTTAACACATATGAAAGTCACAAATTCTCTCAAATTAAATCTAAGGCTTTTGTTTTAAGATATCTTTTTTTCATTGTTCCAGTTGTAATGCATTTATTTACATACCATATGAAGACACCACGGGAAAGAGAGTGATTTTTAAAATTTGATATTAAATTGTTTTGCATAATTTGCAATATTTTTAAATGCTTTTTAGACATGATCTTTATTATTATACTGCAAAAATATCATTTTATAAAAAAATGGAGAAGATGGGGAAGGTAGCCCCTAATTCGGATCCCATACTATAATACTTACCTACTACTTCTACTGACCTAAAAGTACTTGGATAAAAAAGATCTTAGAAAATGACTTTCGTTATTTTTTTGTAATAAAAGTAGTCAACACTTTGGTGGAAAATAAAACAAATGCGATAAAAAAACTTGTGTAATAAAATTATTTACAAATATTGCACTGATATTACTTAAATGTTGTAACACTTTAGGAAAAAATGTTTTTTTATACTTTACAAGATTCATATACGGGTGTTCATTTAAAAACTTTCCGCTCAAGTTATCTTCGAAACGAGACAGATTTGAGAAAATCGCCGAAACACGTCAAGATATTTATTGAGGGGGAACGTTTTTACAAAAAATTGGACGGCGCCCCTTTAACCCCTTAACCACCAGGGCCACCACCCCAAAATTCTTAAATGAGAAGGCGGGTCGAGTGATACATCATTTTAAAGCTCCTGACGAGTACTTTATAACCCTAGAATATGAAGTCAATATCTTCACCTATTACAAAATGGCGGTACTTTAAAAATTACCTAAATACCTGATTTGGATGGCCATATTTCCGAAACTAATAAAGTTAGATGTACCTAATGTGGTATTTTCTTAAAGCTCTTTTAAAGGTCTTTTTAATGGTGATACTGGTAGTAATATACAGGGTAGAAGAAAAAGTACATATTTTTTATTTAAGAACCCTGTATATTATTTTACCATTAAAAGATCTTTAAATGAGCTTTAAGAAAATACCACATTAAGTACATTTAACTTTATTAGTTTTGGAAATATGGCCATCCAAATCAGGTATTTAGGTAATTTTTAAAGTACCGCCATTTTGTAATAGGGAAGATACTGACTTCATATTCTAGGGTTATAAAGTACTCGTCAGGAGTTTTAAAATGATGTATCACTCGACCCGCCTTCTCATTTAAGAATTTTGGGTTGGTGGCCCTGGTGGTTAAGGGTTAAAGGGCGCCGTCCAATTTTTGTAAAAAACGTTCCCCCTCAATAAATATCTTGATGTGTTTCGGCGATTTTCTCAAATCTGTCTCGTTTCGAAGATAACTTGAGTGGAAAGTTTTTAAATGAACACCCTGTATGTATTTCTTCAAGCATGGAAAAATATACTTTAAAATATTTTTTAATACAACAATATAAATAATAAAAAAATTTAAATATAATTTTAAATACTGTTTACAATAAAATATGTATTCAGGTTTTATAACAAATAAAAATTCATAACGAAGTGTTCTGCAAGCCACTGGATTTAAAAATCTATTTTTTTCTATAGACTCACCAAAAAAGCAAAATTGATAAAACTGAACCAAAATCACAATCAATCAAATAAATAAATGAAATACACTCTGCACAAAAATTATCGCAGATGCTTCAATACAAAAATGCTTTATCTCTTTCAAAACCCGTTGTTATTTAGGTAACAGTTTAATTTACGGTTTTCTGCTATTTTAAGGGTTTTTAAAAATTATTGATACTTATATATTTTAGACACTCTTCTAAATAAAACGTAAGTGGCGCATATCCAAAATATTCCGTTTAAAAAAATATTAGTAAACAAACTTAAGGGACCGGGGAGTGAAAAGGGTGCTGACCGGGGTAAAATTCGTAGAACGAGTTAATGAAACTGAACATCACATGTAAAATTAAGTAAAAATTACATTTTTTCCACCTATTTTTGAGAATAAAGATAAAAAAAGATGAATATGAAAATTTTTACTTCATAACCTAAAAGTAAGAAAAAAAAACGACTAAAAACATCAGTTATACCATGCTAAATATGAAAAGCATTTGGCAACATCGGAAGGGTTTGATTCTATTTATGAGTGAATAAAAGAAAAGAATTCACACAAACTGGATTCATAAAGTGTGTATTAGTCTCTGGTGTAATTAAATGATTAAAAAAAAGCGTTGACTAACCAGAACTAACCTGACGACCCTTTATAATCCCTCTTTTATTATTAAACATTTATACCACGTTGCCAATTGTCTATAATAAAAGTGAACAAATGCCAAAATATATTTTTTTATTATAAAAAAATCATAACTGCGCCTTCATTATATTATTAAGGACAACTAATAGATAACATGTACGTCAAAATATTTAAAAAATCTCTAAAATAACTTCCTACAGGGTGAATAAAAGTTTTAGAAAAAATGAATAATTTTTAATCGCTCTGTTTGATGTATTGTTGAAGGGGAGTAATTAAATTGGTGATTATAAAATATTAGAAATGAGTATGGAGAAAATCAAGTATATGCGATAATTTTTGTGGGGAGCGTATATGTGTAAAAACAATATTTTCTTATATATACTAAAAAGTTACTACAATTTTAGTTCATAACTAAGAGAACTCTCTTCACTCAACATTTTATTTAACTGATTTTCAGGACAATTCTTTTTATGCAACTTCAACCCCTGATTCGTAGTGAACCCCTTATTACAAAATTACACACATACGGCCTTTCTCCCGTATGAGTTCTAATGTGCACCCTAAAGGGGGCATGAAAACCGAAACGTTTCCCGCAAAATTCGCATGAATAAGGTTTTTCCCCGTGTGAACCCTTTCGTGGGTTTTCATATAGTCTTTTGAGGGAATCTTTTGCGGCACCATTTGCATTCGAAGGGTAAGTTTCCTTCATGAACCCTAATATGTTTCAGAAGCTTTGCTTTTTCAATAAACCCTTGACCACAAGTATCACAAAGGAAGGAGTTGGGTTTCTTCTCAGTTTTCTTCTTTTGAAACATTCTTCTATGTGTTCTTGTAGGTTTTCTGGGTTTTTAAAATATCTATGGCACTTTCTGCATTCATTTTCGATTTTATCACCAGTGGTACCTACTTGGTGGTTCCTCACTTGGTGAACCAGAAGGTACTTCTCGAAAGAAAAGTTTTTTCGCACACAACGCATCCAAAAGGTTTGATGCCCGCGTGGGTGTTGTGGTGCTCTTGGTACATTTTGTACTGTTTGAAACCTTTTCCACACTCTTTGCAGTAAAATGGGAATTTCTTTAGGTGCATGTAATTCAAGTGAGCTTTGAAACTGTAAGGATTTGTACTTTTGCTAACATATTTGCACAAGGGGCATTTTATTTTGTTGTCCTCACTGTGAGTTACAGAGTGTATTCCTAGATCAAACGGTGTTTTGAACCATTTCTCACAGTCATTACATTTCATTCCAGTTAGGTGGCTTTTGAGGTGTTCTTCGGCTTCATTTACTTTTGAAATTCTGCAGAACACACCTCGCAGATAAAGAGGTCCTGAAACTCATCATACTTGTAGGAAGGATCTTCTTCTTTGATGTCTTCAGCTTTATGCGACTTTTTGTGATCTCGCAAGAGTTTCTGACTTTCAAAATCTAAATGACAATACTTGCAAGACCAAACATATTGAGTGAGTTTCGTTTTGGGAGAAGTTTTTTCTTGCTTAATACCAACAGGCTTAAAGAGGCAAGTATTTTTAGTATGTGTTGTTTCCAGAGTTTCAGTTTGAGGAAAACTTTTTGGCATGGTTCGCAGTGCCAGCTTTTGGGACTTGCTTTTCGTCTTTTGTAATTTTTTGTGTTTGGACTAATGAAATCATCATCACTGACATATTTTCCATTTTGTTTCAAACCTCTATTTTGCCTAGTAGATCTTCTGTACTTTTTTCTCTTAAATTTTAATCTAAAATAAACATAAATTATTTATTTGCTACCTATTTTTATTTTTATTATTTAATTAAAGCAAGACGTATTAGATTAACTAGTTGGGAAATAAAAACTTCATTTTACATACTTTGTTGATATTTCTTACCTTATAATCACATGAATAAAACAAACAGGGTGGCCCACCATATTCGACACGGTCTGTAGCTTGATAACCATGGGGTTTTTAAAAAAGTAAATACTGGAACATATACAGGTCGGATAAGACCACAGTATAAAATTATTTTAGTCTATACAGGGTGTCTCAAAAAAGTGTAACGTATCAAAGTTATATTTTTTTAAATAGAACACCCTATATTTTATGACGGTTTTAGATTCTTCTTTAAAAAATAACTCAAGTTTGTTTATAGTACTAAGTGTCTAATTTTATTCGTTTTTGTGATATTTGATTTTTTGAAAAATGCAGAGGTAAAATTAAATTGATTTTACTTTAACACTTTTAACACTTTAAACTTTAAAATATGTAACAAGATTAGAAAAAGTCTGCCATATCATACGTAGGTCAAATCAAGATCAAATATTGTACAGGGTGATCAAAAAATAATTTCAATTTTTCAGAAAATCAAATAGCCATATCTCTCTTATTTTAAATGGAACACCCTGTATTATTTTACGTTACATGATGACAAATAAAATACTCTTTCAAATGGTGAATAGGTTGCCTATACCTATCTTTTGTGCTTTTTAGTAAAATCTGTTTTTACAAATTTTTAGTCCAAATGTTTATTTAAATTAAAGTTGGCTGTGACATAGCAGCCATTTATATTTTTCTTAAGAAAATAACAACGACCATTTATTGATTACTAGTGTTTTAGTCAGTTTAAAAGAAATTTCAATGATTTTAAATAAAAACCCTTCTTCTACAACAACAAGATGATATAATACTGGTGGGATGTGAAAAAAATGGTTTACTTTAGTATAGAGTTAATCCTGAAAAATATCCCAGGAGAAACCATCTGATAACCTTAATAGTTGCTTTAAAAAATTTGACACAGTGATTATGGATAATGGAAGAAACGAGTTATAGGTCACAGAATGTCGTCATAACTGACCAGAGGCGTTATTAGGATTGTTTAAAAACACAAGTTTTATCATTACCACATTCAGCTGAAATAAGTGTTATTGGAAGTAGCATTATAAGCAACTAATGAATTTTTTTCTGTGAATTTTAAAAATAGTGGCAGATAATACAAAATCTTTTAATTTTGTGCTATTTTCCAACAAATTTACATTTTGCAATAACGACTTAGTAAATAGGCGTAGCTATATCCAAGCCTACTTACATTTAAATAGACATTTGGAATAAAAATATGTTAAAACGGAATTTACTTAAAAAGTATAAAAGATAGGTATAGGCAACCTATACACCATTTGAAAGAGCATTTGGTTAGTCATCATGTGGTGTAAAAAAATACAGGGTGTTCCATTTAAAATAAGAGAGATATTGCTATTTGACTTTCTAAAAAATTGAAATTATTTTTTGATCACCCTGTATAATCTATGATCTTGATATGACCTACGTATGATAAGGCAGACTTTTCCTAATCTTGTAAAAAATTTTAAAGTTCAAGGAGTTTATATTGTTAAAATAAAATTAATTTAATTGCACCCATGCATTTTGAAAAATAATCAAATATCACAAAAACGAATAAAATTAGACACTTAGTACTATTAACAAACTTAAATTACTTTTTATGTAGAATCTAAAACCGTCATAAAATATGGGTGTTCCATTTTAAAAAAATATAACTCTGATACGTCACACTTTTTTGAGACATCCTGTATAGAGTAAAATAATTTTATACTGTGGCCTTAGCCGACCTGTATATGTTTCAGTATTTAATTTTTTAAAAACCCCATGGTTGTCCAGCTACAGACCGTGTCGAATATGGTGGGCCACCCTGTATAGTTTGTTCGATACATGATGGTATTCCTAGTTAGGTTCTTACCAAATTTGCCCCACCTACCCCGCCTAAAATATATTTAGGTACTATAACCTAACAATATATAAAAACTTATTTTTAAATAAAAGTGACAGTAGACTTCTAAATTTTTTTATTAATAATTATGTAAAAAAATATGAAATAAAATTAAACCTATTATTAAAAATTTTAATACCGCAGATTTAAAATAAATAAAAAAAGAGATTTTTCGAGTGTGTTTTTAGTTGATAATACATTTATATACAAGACAGGCATCAGTAATTTGGGTCACACAGTATACAGGGTGATTCAAAAATCGTGACACTTTACCTAAAACTTAAAATTTATTTACAACATAACTTTTTATTTTGACAGATATCGCAAAGCTGGGTATTTTATAGACAATCAAAAACTTAAAAATAAGATACTCTTTATTAAAGTCGATAAACCTCACCGTTTAGGCAACAATAGACATCAAAGCTTTTATCAATTTCAATAAAATTACCTACTTAACCAAACGATTCTACAACAAAAAATAAGAAAAAACTTCAAAAAAGTTTTTTTTTAAATATTTAACACACCGTAGTTCAAAAACTAAGACGTTTAGGACATATTTTGTTTATACAAAGTTTTTTCTTATTTTCTGTTGTAGAATCGCCCCGTAAAGTTTGTCGGTTAAGTTACTGGACACCCTGTATGTATGTAGGTAATTTGATTCAAATTGATAAAAACTGCTTTCTATTGGTGCCTAAACGGTAAGGTTTATCGACTTTAATAAAGAGTATCTTATTTTTTAAGTTTTTGATTGTTTATAAAATTGGGCCCCCAACTATGCGATATCTGTCAAAATAAAAAGTTATGATTTAAATAAATTTTAAGTTTTAGATAAAGTGCCCCTGGCGGTATTTAAAAAAGTACTTTTGTCCTAAAATTTTAGAATCTGCAAAGCTCAATTTGTGTGCCAAAGATCAACTGGATTGGTTAAAAAATAAATGCAATATGGCGAAAAACAAATAAAATTGAACTTTGACGGCTTGTAACTCGAAAACGAATGACATGTTGAAAAAATTTATATGAAGCTCTACCCTTATTTTGTCAAGTAGAATCACTCCTTTAAGTTTCGTAATCGATTTTTGAATCACCCTGTATAAATACTATGAAAAGCATTTTACACTTTTTTTAACATAAAGCTAATTGTTTTAAAAGAACTTCCTGCTATAAAGGTAGCAGATTATTATAATTCCTTCATAAGTATTTATTCTCCATTTGAAGAGAACTATAACCCTAGGTACAGGGTTGTACAACAAGAACTGAGCAGGGTCATATGTGTGATTTTTCTTATATGAACAAAAAGGGTAAAACAGGCACATTGTTTTGCCACTGTGTGTTTATATTCTTCCACTATCATAAGTAGATATGTAATGTTAAAGCATTTTTTGTTAAATAATTTTTTTGGGTAGATTTTTTCAATGACAAAAAAAGGCCTTGTTGATGCTACTTTACCCACGTCTATATAAGTTCAAGCTACGCCACTGTTTATAATTTTTTTTGGTAGCGGCGCCGCTGGAATTTACACAAACAATACAAACTATGGCCGTTTTACTCCTTCCTAAATAAAATCATAAATATGGCCCTATTCCTTTCTTTTTGTACAGGATGTCCCATTTTGGTTGTCCCTTATGGGAAACTTGGAAACCATAAGAGATATTAAAAATCCGATACCCCATCCTCGAGCTCTTTTTGGAGAAAACATTTATGGTAAAAACAGATCATCGCTATCGCGAAGCGTTTCAAAGATACAGGGTGATTCTCGATTTTTCACTTTTTGAAAAGGCCCTGTAGCTTTGTTGTTATTACAGATACGAGAAAACTAATTGCACATTATAAAGACACTTTTTTCCGTAGAATCCAGTGGCGTAGCCAAAAATTTTTTGAGACACCCTATAAATGATTAGGTAATTAAATTGCTTGTTTTTTCTGATTAAAATAATATATCATAGTAGGTGGTTTAATAAATTTTTACGTCAAATATTGGAAAAAATATGATTTTAAAGACGCATTGCGGCTTCTATCTGTCTTTTAAATTGTTTTATATTTTTCTTTAAAAACAATACTGCCATCCCTCAACTCAGGAGACATTTCCGTAGAAAAAAAAATATTATTAATTAATTTTTTTTTATTATTTTTTTCTACGGAAATGTCTCCTGAGCTAAGGATGACAGATTCCTTTTAAAACAAAAATATAAAACAATTTAAAAACAGATAGAAGCCGCAATGCATCTTTAAATCATAATTTTCCAATATTTGACGTAAAAACTTATTAAACCACCTACTATGATATATTATTTTAAACGAAAAAATAAGCAATTTAATTATCTAATCATTTATAGAGTGTCCCTAATAAAAAAACATGTTTGGGTCATACATATGTCAAAAATGACAGCTCAAAAAATTTTTTGGCTACGCCACTGGATTCTACGGAAAAAGTGTCTGTATAATGTGCAGTTAGTTTTCTCGTATCTGTAATAACAACAAAGCTACAGGACCTTTTCAAAAAGTGAAAAATCGAGAATCACCCTGTATCTCTGAAACGCTTCGCGATAGCGATGATCTGTTTTTACCATAAATGTTTTCTCCAAAAAGAGCTCGAGGATGGGTATCAGATTTTTAATATCTCTTATGGTTTCCAAGTTTCCCATAAGGGACAACCAAAAGGGACACCCTGTACATAAAAATAAATATATATCACAAAGAAATACTTAAAAGTAAATTAAAAATACTCAAAGACCGTATGTTCATCCTTGCACCCAGGCATCAAAATTTGTTCCACTTTGGGCATAGAAGAAACCCTATTCGAGTTCGTGTTTAACATTTTAACCACCTGATTATCTGGACAATTTTTCTTGTGTAGTTTTAAACCTTGATTTGTTGTAAAGCCCTTGTTACAAAAATCGCAAACGTAAGGTCTTTCTCCTGTATGAGTTCTTCTATGTACCCTAAAAATAATAATAAATAATCTTTATTTAACTATAAACTAAGTCTGGCAAAATAGATATTTGATATGTCTATGTTTAAAAGTTTTGGAAATAAATAAAGAATAATTTTAAAATTTAAATATGTACAGGATGTCCATTTTGACCCATTTTGATCGCAAATAACATATAGTAAGAACATTTTAAAAGCGCAAATTAGGTACCCCCAAATAATACAAAAAACATAAAAAAGGCTGCTTGCAATCGGACTATTTTATACAAAGGCGCTGCTATCCTTTACAGCGACGCGCCGATACACTATGGGATAGAAATCCATTATTTTGGCCAAAAAGCAACTTTGACATTTTAATGGCTCATGCTGTGTATTTCAAAGTAAATATTCAAAACTACATGTACGCAAAATTATAAAAGGATATGACGACTTCTATTGGGGTAATAAGAAACTTGAAAATGTATTTTAAGTAAACATAAATATACAACATTTAATCTACTTAGTTTATTATTAGCCTTGTTTACTAAAAAAGTAAAAGAGTTTAAATAATAAGAGCTATTGTTGTGTTTCCGATGCAGTCTCGCGAAGTCTCGCTACTTTTGTCAAAGAATTTTTTACCTTTTTCTTTATTAGTTTTTGTACTTACAATTGCCTTCCTACTCTTTCTACTTCTGAGTGTAAGGACAGATACAAGATATTTTTATAATTTACAAGGTTTTCCATTTTAAAATTTAATATGTTTTGTCCTACACTGTATATCTTAAAGATAAAAGCATTCTGATGAAAGATATGGATTCTACAGAATCTACCCAACAAAACAATGTTTTTATTTATTTTATACGTTAAAAAATAAAAAAGTTGGGAAGATGTATCTCTACTACGCTTCTAAGAATAATTTAAAATTATTTTTCAGATTTGGCTGGTCATATTTCCGAAACTAATTGAGATAGACACATCAAATGTAGTAATTTTCTAAAGCATTTTAAAAGATTTTTTGGTGGTGATATAAGATTCAGGGTATTCCATTTAAAAAATCATACCTATTGTCGTACCCTGTATATCATATGAGATAATAATCATCGGATTACTGATTAGAATACTACCGAATTAACCAAACAAGCTGACATTTTAGTTTATTTTGTACAATAAAAAATAATAATGTTAAGGGGGTGTAAATTTATAATAACATATAATAAGTTTTACGCTTCAAAAAGCATTTGTAATAATTTATAATATTTTTCCAGTAAAAAGCACCTCATTTTAAGTTAGATTGGTAAGTTTCGGAATTTTGACCGAAAAAATAATTTCTATCCCATAGTGCGATGACCAGCTGCATCAACCGGCATATCATAAAAGAAATATAGCAAAGGCGGCCGCGAAGACAAGCATGCCGATTTATTTGCTTTAAACGTTTTTGTGATTTTTTTTCTTATCAAAGAGCACCGAATTTACATTTTTAAACTGTTCCTTCTATACATGGAAACGCCTTATTTAACGACAATTTACAAAAAGAGCTTTTTTGTAGGAATTTAATTTTCTTTAAGAATGTCTGTCAGTTAAAGTTTTCAGATCAACAATTTGCGAGTTTTGCATAAAAAAAATTATTATCAAAATACTGTTAGTCATAAAGACTTCTTAATATTAAGAGCTTAAACCTTTACTTTTTTTTGTCACATTGAACAATATTTTTGATATATTTAAAAAATATATAATCGATTTTTTTGGCCACCCTACTGTATATACTTGCCTAAATGGTGCGTGTTGTCCAAATCTTTTTCCACAAAACTCGCAAGAATACGGTTTTTCTCCAGTGTGAACCCGTTCGTGGGTCTTAAGATACGCTTTCACAGGGAACCGTTTTCCACACCAAGAACAAACAAACGGCAAGTCACCCTTGTGAACTCTGAGATGTTCCAGTAACTTTGCTTTCTCAGTGAAAGTTTGTCCGCAACTATCACAAAGAAATGCTTTGGCAGGTGTTTCACTTTTTACTTTTTTCTTCTTTTTGTAACACATCTCAATGTGTTCTTTAAGAGCTTCTGGTTTGTAGAAGTATCTATTGCAAGTGCGGCATTCATTTTCGATCTTGTTGCCAGTAATACCAACCTAAAAATTAACGTATGTCCTAAAAGTTTTGGCACAAAACTCATTGTCTTTAATTTTAACAAAAACAAAATAATATCAAGTTGCCTTTGAAAACAAAAGTTTATTTACTGTATTTACTGTCAGTTGAGATTTATTTATTTTGAAGTTTTCGCTTTAAGATGTCGTATAAATTAGAAATAAGAAAAAGTATCTACAAGTTAGTTGGGCGGATACTCAAAGCTGAAATCTGTCGAATATTCCAGAATGAAAACATTTCACGCAGAACCATTTATAGAACAATAGCGGAGTGCGAGCAGGAAATACCATGTCTGAATCTCCCAAAAAGTGGAATGACCACGTGCATTTACCGCACAGAAGTCAGAGAGATTGGTTAGAAGAGCAAAAACCAGATTGGAATGTCAACGAGGGGACTGGCTAGGCAATACAGATCTTCTAAGAGTACGATATCGTTGGAATTGAGGAGGAATGGTCTTAAATATCAAAAGAGACGTAAGTGCCCCAAATACTCTCAAGCGCAGCATAAAAAAAAACGATAAATATTGTGTGCCAAAACTTTTAGGACATACGTTACTGTATTAAGTTTTTGCCATTGACCAGATCGTTTTTACTTTTGTATACAGGGCTGAACGTAAAAAATAAAAATATGTCCATCAGAAATTTTTAAGTGCGTCAAATTAAGATAAAGTGAGTGGTACATGGTAAACAGTGTCTTTTCCACTAATCTGACAATTTAAGAATGACGTAAAGAAAGCGGAGGGCTACAAAGTAGCAAAAAAAAGGCATTTTGACATTCTCGAGGTGGGCAATTTTTTTTTTTTGAAAAAATAATTCAAGAATAACGAGAAATCCGATACTATTCGAACAGTTTCCACAAGCCAAAATAACTGCGATATTTTTGTGACATATTTAAAAGTCTATAGCTACTTCCCCCACCGATGGAAAGGTACCTAACCACTATTTAACATTTTGTTCTTATCATCTAAGCTTCGTAACCCAATAGGTCTCTATGACGCTCGAGTAAATCCCCAATTTAACATTGTGGGATCGCCTACTAAGCTTTAAGATGCATCCTTATTCTAGTTTAACCCATATGTTCGGCCACCTTAGTATTAAAGTTTGTTCCAGCAGAATGTTGGAAACATGTTAGCAACAATCTTAAAACGCAGAAATTGTTACAAACATTAGTCAGAAATGTTGGCAACAGTTTTCTGCTGGAACGAAAAATAAACAAGGCGTGCATACTGCTTATACGGCAATACAAGAAAAGTTATGTTAAAAATTTGTCAGTAATGTTTGAAAAAAGTTTGCAAACTTTTCAAACAGTTTCCATCATGTTTCCAACATCCTAAAACTACTGCTGGAACAACAAACAATTGTATAATGTTAGAAACATGGCACTTCTGGAACGACAAATTTGACGTGCGCAGTATCCTAACGGTTGCAAACATTTCTGACAGCCTGCTGGAACAAAACTTTTATTTTGCCGTTGCTGGCAGTAAGGCGAATACTGTATTGGTGAATTCAAGTTTAGATTACCGTCTATACATGCTGCGTTTAGACAGTATTAAAAACTAGAATGTGGAAATAACATGTTGCGAAAATATGATAATCCAAGAGCAACAGAAGTTATCGAGGAGCACCACTGATCTCGATGGATTGCCATTGTTATTACCTGCGCGAAACAAAAGTTACAATTCATGGGCGAATAAATGAGTTTGTGCTCTTGGATACCATTCATCCCTGAGGTTTGACGCGCAGGCGCCAAACGGACTATCCGCATTATCGAAAAGAATTTGTTGACACTGTCTGGGTTTTCTGCTCGAAGTACAGTAGCTAATAAGCGTAACGGTCAGAACGTGGACGAATGGCACGGTGTGCCGGTGTTATATTTTTCCAGTGCGCATGTGGGCCCCTTATGCTCGCCCCTTCCTAGATTTGTTTACTGCGCGAGGTTGTAAAAATCCAAAAATGCTTCTTGCCTCTGCGTATATAAATGTGGGTTTTCTATGGAAGCACAACTTTAAAAGAGTATTTGGGCAAGGACCAAAACGACTTATAGCTTCTTACTGAAGAGGCAAAAAACAGTATAACAGACAAAAATCTATGCTATTCATTTCTTTAGGAAAAGAAGATACCACACCAAACATGAGCATTCTCTTATATAATTATTATTATTGCCGTGGGGAACAACAGGTTAGATCTGCTTTGGGTTCCTGGATACTGGAAAGGGGAAGCAAATAAAGTAGAAATAGCTGGGTCATCTGCAGTGGCGTAGTCACTATGGGTCTAAGCGGGCCAGTGCCCCGGTGCCCCCAAGTATAGGTGGGCCCTTTGGACTTGAAGAGAGGCCTCCAGGCTTAGTATTAAAATAGTGAAAAAGAAATTAGGATGAAGGTAAATACTTTTTTTTAGCTCTCAAAATATTTTGGGGTTATGAAAATGTTTAAATATGGTTAGTTCTGGTTAGTTCTGGTCTTTATATTTTTTTACTAGCTCCTTGATATTTGCAATTTTTGGGGCCCTACTTTAAATTTTTGCCCTGCCGACTTGGCTATGCCACTGGTCATCTGGAAAGTTAAATGAGCAAAGCCCGTTCTCGAACTATTTAAACAAGCGATGAAAACAAAAATAAATAGATGGTCTCCAAAATTAACATCTAGATCTCTGGCATGTATCACCTGGTACGAATAAAGCGCTAGACAATCTTATCAAGAATCTAACACATAAGGTTCTCTTTCTAGGACGTACTCATAAAAGAAAAATAGTAACTTCTAACAAGCCACTGTCATCTTATAAAAACACTTGCAGAAGAACATGGCCATATACAGTGATCTCAACCATGCAGCCTGTGCAGGAAAAAAGAGTAAAGAGCCTAGCATACAACGTACAGTTGTAATGTACTGACACACAGGAAGTGGAAATATAAACAGCCCATGCGTAATTTTGGTAGAGATCTGCTAGACCTGATCAAAGTCGGTCTATATAAGGTCACGACATTCGGCCATATTGCTTTGACGTGTTATGATGTCACATCTCCCATTTTTCGGCCATGTTGTTCAGTGCCGGAGATATACAGTTTATTGTATTAGTAGAACAACCGTGTATACAACAGTTTTTAATTATTATTTAGTTGTAAATTCTTTTACTTTAAATAAAAAACATTTGGAATTACATCTTTCAACAAATATCACTTCCAAAAAAATATTTTTTTACTTATCCTAATATAGATTGCAAGATAAGTACCAACCTACCTGATGATTTCTTATCTGATGAACATGCAAGTACTTCTGATGAGTAAAGCTCTTCTCACAAACAACACACACATACGGTCGCTGCCCTAAATGACTATTCTGATGTTCTTGAAAAGTTTTGTACTGCTTAAATCCCTTGCCACATTGTTTACAATAAAATGGAAACTTCTTCAAATGGACATAATTGACATGAGCCTTAAAACTATATGGGTTTGAAGATACGTAAGAACACAATGGACAACTAATTTTATTTTCTGGGTCATGGATAGTCGAGTGCATCCCAAGATCGAAATACGTTTTGAAAATCTCGTTGCATTGAGAGCATGTAATAATTTCCTGGTGAGTTTTAATGTGTTCTTTAGCTTCAGCTTCCTCTTGAAACTCTGCAGAACACACTCCGCAGATATAGAGATCTTGAAGTTCATCAAATTTGTAGCTGGGTGTATCTTCTTGGACTTCCTCAACTTCGGGTTTGTGAGATTTTTGTGTTCCCTAAGAAGTTTGAGGGTTTTGAAAGTTTCTTGACAGTATTTGCATGTATGGAAGCTGCGCGGTTTGTAGGGATTTTTGCGGGTGGTTTTAGGTTCCAATGGTTCGAATGTGCAATCTTTTTGATTTTTGTGACGTTGCCAGAGTTTGGTGTCGTAAAAACGTCGTTGCAACGTTCACATCTCCAGGACTTTACCCCAGGAAGTCGTGTTTTCTTTTTTTCTTTGTTTCCTCAGGGACATCGTCGTTGTCAACCGAAATCTCTTTTAATTGAAGTCTAGATAGTAAATCGAGTTCGTCTTCACTTTCTTCTTTAAACTGCTTTTTTGTGTTGCTATATCGAGTTTTTCTTAAGCAAGGTTTAATATCATCTTCTTCCATTTTTATTTTCCTAAAAACAAGTTCTATTAGCTGGGATTTTTTAAATTTATTTGGCCTAGTTAAAATAATTTATTTATGTCCATAACATACAAGAAAATAATTTAAAATTTAATGATGTACCTATTTAATTTATAGCAACTCTGCAAAAACATTGTAAACCCACCTTTAGCAACAGTAAATAAGAAGTGGCTAAAAGAAATACGACATCATTATTTCCTATCACTCATTTCTTAGCATTTTCCCTAATAAGGGAAAAGATGTTGCAGAAATGGGATAGCACAGTATAATAAACAAAAACAAAATCTTCGCTTCCAATGATAAAAAAAACACACTCTGGTATACCTTAACAGACATGGCCGCGCAGATCCACCTGCAGAGTTTAACCAGAGACAAGAATGAGAGGAGCAACTAAATGTAAATAAATTATCCGAGAGAGAGATAGCTGCTGGGCCTTCCTTGTCTGTCTTCAAGGAAGGCAAACGCAGATGGCGCGTAAGTCGACTTTATCGTTTGCCCGCCAAATTCAAATTATATAGCTGTGCTATTTTTGCCCTTAATGATAGGTACTTATTATTGTTTCCTATTAATATAAAATATTGGGGTTTAGTTCAATAATTACACACACCTAATTGAAAATGTCATTTATTTGGTTTTTATAAAGATTTTTTCTTACAGATAACCATGTCAATATTACCTTAAATTATCTGTTGAAAAGCACAAATTTAATATATACACTGTGATCACTAATAAAAGTCAATATTCAAGTCCAATTAAAGGTAAAAAACCACGAAACACACAATAAATCACAGAAAATGTAAACAAACTGCCTAAACAAATCGGCCATTGAAAAATATCAAATACAAATATCGAATAACATTTCGGCGTGACTGCTTGCGGTAACGTTGTCAAGTTAAAAAGATTCGATTCAAGGTATATTTTCTTTCTCTTAATTAGATGCGAGCCAAAAAAGGACATTAAAGTTTACATGCAGAAATTGTAAACAACTTGGCAACCAGGGCAAAGCGATGATTGCTCCATCTGCCATGATGAAAGACAAAGACATATTTATTGGAACTTGCGTTAAACCAGAAAGAGATAAATACAATGGACAAATTGTTAGGACCAGTTACTCGTCTCATTGTTGTCTCTGGTTTAACTAAAGATCTCTGCTGCAGGGGGCTGAAGCACAGGTTGATCTTACAGCCGATAATCAGAGCCAAAGATCATAAAGCCTACAATTTATTTATAAAAACAATTAAATAAATAATACCTTTACATTTTTGTTCTCTGGATAATTAAAAAACCCAAAACTATCTTACAAAGCTGTTTATTTTTTTAAACGAACTAAACTACAAAAAACAGACTTTTTAACACACTAAAAATGCTACAAGAGAACATTTAAAAAATAAATAAGAAAACAATAACCTTAAATTTAAGATATCGAAGTTTTTTTAACAGTGTAGAAAATAAGTTTACCTAAAGGTAAGTATCCACCAAATCAACAATTAGACACTTTTTTGTTTATGTTACATGTTTCTAAAAAGTTTCAATAATTTGGTCATTGTTGTAACAACAAAATAAAAATGTTTCTGTGTGCTTCGTGTTTCCATTTCAAGTCGGTAAGTTCAAAGGAAAAGTAGAAACAAATTTAGTTGTTGCTGCGGTGGTGACAAAAAGTTAAAACCTATTGACCTTTGTTCCGCAATTTTGGAACACAAATCAACATTTAGTAACAAAAAAGTTTCTCATTGTTGCTTTGGTGGATACGTACCTTAAGATTTACGAATTATATTCACTTTCTTGTGGTTTCAACTAACAGTGTTCATAAAAATAAATGTTTTTATAAACCTAAGAAAATAATATTAACTCTTCATACAAACAAAACTTCAAACTAAATCTAAAAAAACGACCAATGAAAATTTTTAGATCTGACATCTCATCGCTGTTTATACAGGGTGTTGTCAATGTTGCGTCATTAATTTTAACAGCTTGTAGAACACATAAAAGGAGGTCAATTTACTAAAAATTCTTAATAAAAGTTAAAAACTTTGCCAAAAACCTTTCAAACAGGCAGCACATTGCCTGACTCAAAGCCCGCCTGGCAACAGGTAGGTACTCGACACTGTTGTTTTTATATGCCCTTAAAATTCCATTGAATGGTAAAGTTGGCTGCGGAACCTCGGAGAAATTCGCTCAGGTAGCACCCCAAGCGATTTCTTTCCATTTCCTTTCATATCTTGGTGTTCCAATTCGCAATAGTTTGCTGCCTGCTTTATTTTTAACAAAAGGAATACAAAATGTAATAATTATTATTAAAATGTTAACATTGGTATGGACTGGTTATTTTTTTATCGCAATTATTCAATAAATCATAAAAAACAATCTTTAAAAAATGCCATACAAACAGCAGCAACAGTAAACAAAATATGACTATGAAATGTCATAGAGTCCCAAAGGGGGTTCAAAAACTTTTCGATGAGGACGCTGCATTCAAATTGAAACGTTGCCAAAGTTCCTCAATTTTAATTGCCCATAAAAAGCTCTGTTATTTAAACAATGTTTGTTAAATTTACTTTTCTTTAGAGTTCCATGAGCTGTTAAGATAGATGACTAAACTTCCACATACACAACATTCTGTATAATAACCAGAAACTATAGTACATAATAACCCAATTTTAAGCTGTAGGTATATTGTTAAGTCGATGTTGGATCAAATGTGGATTTGGCCTAATTTTACTAAATAAAAAACTGGATTATATGCTAATTCAATGATCGAACTTTAGATAAATGTCCATTATTATTTTGGCTTTCAGACCTTGCTTTTCCAAAAAATACAGGGTGCTGCAAATTGAGGGGAAATATGGACATCTGGGTGGGGATAGGTAAAAAAATGGACTATTTTTATTCTGACTTTCGACCCGGAAAAATTGTTCCTAGGTACCTTCTAAGAAGAATGCTTGGCAACGATAAGGCTTGTATTTTAAAAGGAAGATCTGCCTTATTACAATTTCAGCATATGATATACAGGGTGTTCGAAAAATGCAGGGCCAAATTTCAGGAGGTGATTCCTCATTGAAAAATATGAAAAAAGTTCATATAAACATGGGTCCGAAAATGCATATTTTCCAAGATACAGGGTGTTAAACTTTTTAAATAAAATAGGTTTTTTGTAATTATCTTGAATACCCTGTGCCCGATTTTCTTGAAATTTTTGAGTGTTATTTCTAGTAATAAGGGCCAAAGTTAGGCATAATTAAATTAAAATTATTAAGTACAGTGGCGTCTCACGGGACATCTTATCGAAAATAATTGTAAAAAAATGTACGCCACTGACTTTTTGTAACTTTTTTATTTTTTTTTAGAATAAGCAACTGAAAATACAACTTTTTAATCTCTTGAAATTTTTTTGTATCTTGCTTCGTTTTCGAGAAAAAAATAAAAACCACTTTATTGCATGTTTCTTGGGACGGAATTTTTGAATTTTGACGATTTACTGAGCAAAAACAGTTAAAGATAGAGCAAAATTAATTTTACTTTCCTATCTTAACTTTTTAAGGACTATCTAATGACATTAAAAAGTGAAGGTCAACTGAAGATTAGAGAAGGTGAATGTTGAATCTAAATGTTGGACACCCTGTATCTTAGAAACTATGCATTTTCGGACCCATGTTTATAGGAACTTTTTTCATATTTTTCAATGAGGAATCACCTCCTAAAATTTGGCCGTGTATTTTTCAAACACCCTGTATTTTGCATACTCAGTACAATTAAAAAAAACATATCTTACCATTTGTTAATTATACAGCAAAATATTAAAAAAGTTTCTTATACTTTTATTGATTAATCTAATTAATTAAAAGATATACAGGATCAAAAATTAAGAAAAATATCTTTTTCTTTTGAATTTTGTAATTTACTGAAAAATAACTATTAAGCATTGAGTTTCTACTCTTTTCATCGAAAACTAAAGGCTTTACTAAAAAGTTTCGTATAATTTTTTAATAAATCTAACCATTTAAAAGAAATTCAAGGTGAAGGTCATTATCGTTACCGAGAATTCTCTGGATGTGCCCTGGAACTAATTTTTGAGTGTCAGAAGTCAAAATAAAAATAGTGGAATTTTTGAATCACCCTAATCTTGGTACTTATTAGAGATACAGAGTTAGAGTTTAAAGATAATATGTCACAATTTGGAACTTATTGAGCAATTAAAACTAGAAATATTGCGTGTGAAATTTTAAGATTTTTAAAATAAAGTGTAACATTTAAAAATTAAAAAAAAACAATAATAATAGTTGTGGGCTGTGTAAAAACTTATATATCTCATAGTTCTCGCCATTGTTATACTAAGCCCTGCAATCTGTAACACTCTGTGTACGAACTACATGACCTATAACTGTACACAAAACAATTTTAATAATTAAGCATATTCAAATAGTTATAATCCATATTTTTTCCCACACAATTGTTTGTATGAGATTTCCTACTCTGATTCGTGATAAACCCTTTTTGCAAAATTTGCATACGTAAGGTCGTTCTCCAGTATGAATCCTCAAATGCACAGTAAAGGGCCCGGGCTGCCTGAAACACTTGCCGCAGTACTCGCACGAATACGGCTTTTCCCCGTATGGATTCTCTCGTGCTTCTGCATAGTATCCTTTCCAGTAAAAGCTCTGCCACAAAAACGACAAACGTATGGTTTCAGCCCTTGATGCATCGCTCTTTGATGACGCTCCAAACGGTACTTGGAGTTGAAGTTTTTACCGCAAGTGTCGCACAGGTAGACCTTAGGCTCGCTGCTTGCTACTCTGGTACTAGGTCCCTCCAAACGAGCACCCATAGACGGCAGGATATCGATGGTAGCTTTGTGATAGTTTTTCTGATGGTGCCATAGCTTTCTGCGATTGTAGAAAGCTTTTCCACAGACTACGCAGCTGAAACTGATGTCCTGAACGTTTATAAGATCAGCGCTGTTCGAATGGGTCGTTTGGATGTGAAAAGCGAGCTTAGATTTAACTTCAGTTTGAAAAGAACAGCACGGACAAGTCATTTCAGGGGAATCAGCATGGTCAGCGCTGTGATATCCCAAATCAACAATGGCATCGAAGGTTTGATCACACAGCTTGCAGGTGAAGCCAGGGTGTTCTGTTTTTATGTGGTCTTCCATGGAGGACTTGGTGTTAAACTCTATGAGACACTTGGTGCAGATATAGACGTTTCTGAATCTGTCAAAGTGATATGGTTCAAAGAGCGAGAACTCTGCTGGTTCAGTACTTTTCTTTTTGGTTTAATGAAGTCCTCTATTCCATCTGCACATTTTTCCATATGTTCATTGAGCCGTTCTTCCGAAGAAAACATCTGTGGACATTTTGAGCATGGCCAAAAGCATTTTCTATCTGACTTGTCTGGAGCTTTAAATCTGGCTGGTTTTCTCTGAGATTTTGGTGGTGCTTTAGTTTTAGCTGTCTTCGTATTTTTTGATTTATCGACTACGATTATTTTGGCTCTGATGTTGGGAAGTTTACTTAGAAGGTCTTTTGCTAAAAGAGCTTCCTGAGTTTTGGGTTTCGGTTTTTGTTTCTTTTTTTGCACTGTTTCTCCATGTGTAATTTTAGTTTGCTGAGATTGGCGAATTTTTGGTTGCAGTGGCAACATTGCCAGGATATTCCGGAAATTGTCGTGTCTGGGGTAACTAACCTAAAAAATGTGTAAGCTGTAATATTATGTTATTATTAAATAAAGATAATTAATTGAAACGTATAATATTCCCAATTGCAATATATACAGGGTGTTCTACTTATTAATACGTGTTTAATATTTCTAACGGTTTTCTTAGTTAAGCTTTTTCGATACAGATATTTTTTTGCCATAAAACCTGTTCTAGATTTTAAATCTTTGCAGCATTTTAAAATTTTTCTTATTTTTATTTGCGGTTAGTCCTCAAACAAAAAAAAAAACACAAAATCTTTAGAAAAAATAAAAAATGGTATACAGAGAGAGACGACATTTGAGGTCATTTGTTATTGTAGGTTACTTAAGACAAGTAAATAAAACACTCTGTATAAATTGGAAATAGAATTACTATTATAAGATAGGACAAGTAAGAAAAAGGCATAAAAGCATAATATTTTCTATATTTTAATCAGCCAACAATGTTCCACTTTAAAATAGTTATAATTATGAAAAACAAAACACGGAAAAAAAATACATAGATATAGTATGCTCTATATTAATTATAATAGTTGTTTTAAAGTTTTCAAAACAAACTTTACTAATTTAACATCAAAAACATACATAAGATTAACGTATAAAGGTCTGGCAATACATAACCGCAACAAGCCCACAGCCGTGCGTCTCGTTGGTGAAATGTAGGGGATGCGGTGCAAAGAGTTTTATATTGATTAAAATTGTAGTTATGTGAGTCTGTTATACTACGCTTTAAATTTCACCTGATGGTAAAATAAATCTTCACAAAAATAAGGAAACACAGTTTTACCTATACTACACTCAAAGTTTGAATAAAAGGAAGAGAGATAAGTGAGAAAATCATTTTTATTTAAACAATTTGATACATACATAAAACAACAGACTCAGCTTGATAAAAAAAATATGGTTTTTATATCTTTGAGGGCATAAAAAGTGTTATTGAATTTTTCCGAATTAATTCTGCCCCACTTTCCTCTATCATTGTGAATCCGGGCTCGATGCGGCCTTGGTGCGGTTGTGTGTGGCCTGACCTTAATTCGGCAATATCTTAAAAACTGCTTGTTATGAAAAAAACATTTAATTCTTCAAAAATGTTTTTATAATTTAACAAGGTGCATAAACTTGTGCCCAAAGACCCATACAAAAAGTTGCATAGTCTGTAGGCCATTTTATGTTAAAATGTTACCTTGTGTATACAGGGTAATTCAAAAATCGATCACGAAACTTGAGGGGGTGATTCTACATGACAAAATAAGGGTAGAACTTCCTATATATTTTTTCAAAATGTCATTCGTTTTCGAGTTATAAGCCGTCAAAGTTTAATTTTTATTTTGGTTTTATCGCCATATTGCATTCTTTTGTGTAGAATCGCCCCGTAAAGTTCGTCGGTTAAGTTACTGGACACCCTGTATGTATGTAGGTAATTTGATTGGAATTGATGAAAACTTTGATGTCTATTGGTGCCTAAACGGTGGTGGTCGACTTTAATAAAGAGTACCTTATTTTTTAAGTTTTTGGTTGATAAAAAAGTTATGATGTAAATAAATTTTAAGTTTAAGGTAAAGTGCCCTCTGGTGGTATTTAAAAAAGGACTTTTGTCTTAAAATTTTAGAATCTGCAAAGCTCGATTTGTGTGCCAAATATCAACTGGATTGGTTAAAAAATAAATGCAATTAGGCGAAAAAACCAAAATAAAAGTTGAACTTTGACGGCTTGTAACTCGAAAACGAATGACATTTTGAAAAAAATTATATAAAGCTCTACCCTTATTTTGTCAAGTAGAATCACCCCCTTAAGTTTCGTGATCGATTTTTGAATCACCCTGTAAAAAGCAAAATTTGTATTGGCAGTATAATCTTAGAGAGTACATTTCTTACTCTATTTCTCTAACCCAGCCAACTATGACCTAGTTGCTAGTTTACTATCACCTATATACCTGTATTAACTCTATTTTATTTTTTAGTTATAAAATCCTGGACATGGTATTTGCAGAATTTTATAAGCAAAATTGCAGTACGATTTATATCTTCTATTTCCTAACTATTTTTTATAGTGTTTGTAAAGTAATTGCTACTAAATATTGCACTTAAAATTATGACATATTAAAATATGTACAGGGTGTCCCTTTTGGTTGTCCCTTATGGGAAACTTGGAAACCATAAGAGATATTAAAAATTGATACCCCATCCTCAAGCTCTTTTTGGAGAAAACATTTATCTTTATATTCTACGGAAAAAAGTGTCTTTATAATGTGCAATTAGTTTTCTCGTATCTGTAATAACAACAAAGCTACAGGGCCTTTTCAAAAGTGAAAAAATCGAGAATCACCCTGTATCTCTGAAACGCTTCGCGATAGCGATGATCTGTTTATACCATAAATGTTTTCTCCAAAAGAGCTCGAGGATGGGGTATCAGATTTTTAATATCTCTTATGGTTTTCAAGTTTCCCATAAGGGACAACCAAAATGGGACACCCTGTATAGCTGCCAAAAATATTTTTTAACTTTTCAAAAATGCTTAATACTGGGCGTTCATAAAACGGGTTGCTAAACGTGCTAGTAGAAGTTTCAAAAGCTACGATTTTTGTAGCGGTACAACATGGATTTATTTTTATATAAGTATATCCTTTTTTAAAAATCAAAAATATTTTTTATACTCACAAAAATCTCATTCTTTAAGTTCTTCGACTAACAATCGTACAAAAAATGGAACAACCGTATAGATGGGCCCATATTAAATTCATTCTGAAAGCGATGCCGCCAAGTACACAAAAATGATAAAGTAAACAAACCTTTTCGAATGCACATAGCCTCGGACAGAGCCTGATTACATATTTTTAAATAAATAATAAAAAATACATTGATAAAACACGTATCACCTACTTACAAAACATTCTCTTATTTCGCCTCTGCCTACTATAAAACCGGTGGCACGTGGCGTGGTACTAGAAACTCGTCGGGTTAAATATTTTTTGCTGCAATAAATCATGTTCACAAAAGGGTTTCTTTACTTTATCATTTTTTGTGTACTTGGCGGCATCGCTTTCAAAATGAATTAAATTTGGATTCATCTTTACCAAATATGTTTTTTTAAATGGAAAATATTGGTTTTGGCTACTTAAATTTTATTTTAAATGGAGCTAAACGTATAACAACAGGGCCATTTTGGATAAATTATTCTGTACATGCCATTTAACGAAATTTAATGAGAAAAACAAAGAACCAAGCTTTACCTTTGGTTTTGTTAAAAATATGAGTTCTTTTTTTTCTTAATTATATAGTTTTGGAAAAGTTATCTTTTAATCGTACATTTATCTCTATTTATGTCTATCTTTTTGTTTTATAGCTCTGATACCAAGTCAACTCGTCAGTTCTCCCGTTCCGGTCATATAAGCTATTGCTTATAAGCTTTCCCGGCTTTGTCAGTGGAAAATCTGCATAATCGAGCTCGAAACTCCCAGACTTTCTTAGCATATGAATAACAAACACTTCTAACAATCAACCACAGCGATGAACTTCTGAACATGCATAAATTGTGGTTGTCAAGCCAAGGGCAGCTACTGGTATCGCGCATAACCGTCACTTTCACTACTGACGCTTTTTCGCAAGGCATGCGCACTTCCTCGACCATACGAAGACACCATGTGTTCAACACCAAAACGTAAAAACCTCAGGCTTTACGAATCTTCACTCACAGCGTTTAGCCTCAGAAGAAAGAAGCCCCAATTTAGCGTGAATCTTTTCTCGATCCCCAAGGGTACAGCAATGTTCGTACGACGCCTTCAGCCGCCTACCCGGTAAGTCTATGTAGACTTCTACGAAACCGTGAACCGCACTACTCGAAGACCGCGGAAAGAGTGTTATCGTACATTTATTGGTGTAGGTGCCAAGATTAAGGTTATGTATACGCCCTTATATCTGCACTAAAGTACGTGCCAAATCTTAAACCAGGGACGAGATTTTTGGCGCCCCAATCCAATATCAAATTGAGATCCTGTGAAAGAGATATCTGCATCGCCCTGCGTTTGCTTTCCAAGTCGGGTTGAGAGATTGGTTTGGGAACCTGAAAAGTGGAGTGAAGGGTACTATCGTCAGCATAACTATGAATGGGATTGGTTGTGGAAGAACGAAGGTCGTTGATGTGAAGAAGAAACAAAGTTGGTGCTAGTACTGAACCCTGAGGCACTCCAGCATTAATTTCGTGAAAACTTGAAGAGTGGCCATCAACAATGACTGATATACGTCGATTAGAAAGATAACTGGAGAGCCAAGAGCAGAGTTTAGTTGGAAGACCGTAGGAGGGAAGTTTATTAAGAAGTGCGTCATGCCAGACTTGGTCGAAAGCTTTAGATATATCAAGAGCAACGATCTGGGACGTTTCCAGGATTTTTCTATGAGTGTACAACAAATAACGGAATTAGAGGGTGTTGACTCGTTTTAGTTGGAATGCATTGTATATTTGTAAAACTATAAAACATTGTTCTAATAGGCGTTTCGCCATTTTCTGTTCTTATAGATATTTTATCTGCCATAAGTGTTTCCTGTCATAATTTTTGAACGGTTTGTCCGTCTGGAATAAGGTGGAACCACGTATACGAAGATATACATAAGCTAAAACAACTGCCCAAGAGCTAAGATAATAATTATTACAGAAGTAAATTACCATTGACCTGAATATAACCCTTTATTTAATTGACTGTATGTCTCGTTGACTTCAAGCAGTTAGTAATAACGAAGAAGAGAATACACGTTATTAATGATTTAGAGGTATTAAAGACAATTGTAGTTTCACTATAGACTCCCAGAACAATGGTAAATGTTTGTCATCAGTTTGGACGCTGGCTTGGCTGAATTTATGAAGCGGCAAATTATACGTACTGTTTAAGTGTATACTCGATGGATACCCGCTTCATAAATTCCACGAAGCGATCGTCCAAGCTGATGACCAAAAATTTAGCATTGTTCTGAGTATCTATAGACTCCCAGAGCATTGCTAAATTTTTGGTCATCAGTTTGGACGCTGGCTTGGTTGAATTTATGAAGCGGCAAATTATACGTACTGTTTAAGTGTGTACTCGATGGATACCCGCTTCATAAATTCCACGAAGCGAGCGTCCAAGCTGATGACCAAAAATTTAGCATTGTTCTAGGTGTCTATAGTGAAACTACAAATATTGTCTTTGGTAGTATGTATGTTTTAGTGCCCACACGGTCACATGAATTTCATTTTAAAATTAATATTATATGCTCGACTTTTTCTGTAAGTATCAGTACAAAAATGCTTTAATTTAAATGGCCATATCTCTTTTAACAATTTAGTTATCAAGAGAATTAAAAAAGAAAATGTTATGGAAGGGTAAAGCTATAACTTTGGGGTAACCGTTATTATTTACTATTAACAATACATTCTACAGGATAAAAAATATAATAATTTTTATTCGCCCTGTATAACGTGCTGTTAAAAAGGAGTGATCTCAGTTGTAAAGACATTATACTCTTACTCATTTCTGGTTAGTTCTGGTTAGTTTTTGTGGAGAGTGTATTTAGAATTCAAATTTTCTGGATATGGTCAACAAATAAATCCATCTTGCACCTATTCGTTTTTTTACTGGAGGATTTTTTATGTAAAAATACTAATTAACAGCTTTGCAAGGAAGCAACATTAATAATTTACTTACTTTTCATTAACCCGGTGTTTTATCAGCTATTTAATAATTTTCATAAAAAAATATAACAACTTATAAATCATATAACCAAAAACAACATTATTTGTGTAACAACTCAAACAATTTTATTAATCACTGAGCAAAAACTTTACAAACACCAACTAGACTACAAACTAATAACATTTCTAAACACCTTTTATACTAATAAACTTCCATTCTGTTTCTGAATACAGACAGTCTTACCCTAAAATGTCAAAATGAAACTGTCAACGCAATATTTGAGGTCAACTTGACCAAATCTAAAAAGACGAACCACTCAAAAGAAGCTGCAAAAACATTTAGACAAAGTGTTCTAGAAAATGCAGAAAATCTTACTGACATGAAAAAATAAAAGTGAAAAGAATACAAGTTCATACAGGGTGTCCCACCGGAAACTGCCGCGTATAGTATTCTTTTTACTTGTTGCTTTTTTATTAGCGGGAGATTTCTTACATTTTCTTAGATACCTTGTAGAGCTATTTAACATTCAATTTCTCGAGCTATTAAATGTTAATGCAGCTGCCTTTTTTGCTCCACCTTTAAATTCTGAACAAGCTCTATTCAATTTTCACTCCAGAACAAGTCTTCATATGCAAATTCAACGACCCGCGCGAAATATAACCTCCATTACAAAACTGGCATATGTACGGACGTTCCCCTGTATGTCCTCTGACATGGATTCTCAAAGAACATGCCTGATTAAAGCATTTTCCACAATATTCGCATGGATACGGTTTTTCTCCAGTATGCACCCTCTCGTGCATAATCAAATAATCCTTCTTCGTAAAACATTTTTCACAGAATCTACAGTGAAAAGGCTTTTCTCCGGTGTGAATTCGATAATGGATCTTCAGCTTATCGCTGGATCCGAAGCCTTTTCCGCAAAGATCACAGAGGTGTCTTTTTTCGTTTTTGTCTTCGCCGTTTTTGTGCTTGGAAGTGATGTGCTTCAGAAGCGTCTCGACCTTGGAAAAAACCTTCAAACAGATGCTGCACTGAGTTTTATGCAGAGTGCCTTCAATGAATACTGTGTGGTGTCTGACTTGGTGGATATTCATGTATCTGGAATTTAAAAAATGATTAAATTGGTTAGATTTTATAGGACTATAGAGGGTGTTACATCATGTTGTTTAGAAAATTTAAGGAAAGTTTCTACTATTAATTGAAAATAAGAAAATTGTGTATACAGGGTGCCAGTACTAGCCCTTTCATTTTTTGTTGACTTTTTGGACACTTTGTATAGAACTTAAGTATGTCTTTGAGAACTTTTTAAGCAAAAGGAAAATTTCTTACCTTGAATAACAAAATGCCTTGTCGCAAACCACACAAACAAACGGCTTGATTCCCAGATGCTCGTTATTATGCTCCTTGAAGATAACAGAATCATTGAATCCCTTTCCACAAGTACCGCAAGTGTAATAAAACTTGTGGTAGTGCACTCTGTTAATATGCGTCTGTAAGCAAGTTCTTCGCTGCGTACTATAACTGCAAAGAGGACACACCATCATGTCGTCATGAGAGTGACTCTTCATGTGAATCGCAAAAGAGTACGCCTTCTTGGAGGTGTGATTGCACACTTCGCATGCATAGAACTCCTCGTGGACCTTGGAGATGTGCTGCTCTACCTCCTCCTGAGTTTGGTACTCTGCAGAGCACGTGTTGCAGTAGTACAAGTCTTGTTCTTCGTCGTACTTGAAGGTGTGGTCCTCGGTGGTGTCCTCACTATGAATTTTAGAGTGTTCAGTAAGACCCTTGCGAGTATCAAACTCTTGGAGGCATCTTCTGCAGGTCCACAAGGTGTGTTCTTGTTTCTTCTTTTTGACTTTTTTCTTTTTTGGTTTTGGTGGGGAGTCTTCTTTTTGGGTGATTTTGGGGTTTTTGATGATTTCTTTTTCTTTTTGCCAGGGACGTAGTCTTCGTCCTCGCTTTCCACTTTGATTTTGATCTTTTGGGTGACGATTGTTTTGATGGTGATGTTATCATTGGTGGTTTTAGCTCAACATCACCTTCTTCCATTTCTACTTGAAGGTGATCTCCGTATAAATAGTTGCTAAACGGATAGTGATTATAGTACCTAAAAATAATCGAGTGTCAATATGGTTATTTAAAAAAAACATGACGTAATATTTTATACAATGTGTAATAAATATTAATTTAGGAAGTCTTAAATTTTAAATAAAACCATCAAATGCAATAACAACAATTGCCTACAAATACTTTGCAATTTAATAGAAAAAATAGGTACAATAAACAACGAAAACCGGTTTTTTAAAGGTTTATAAAATATTGTTTGTCAATTTAATTTTAAATCAAACATTTTATGCAAAAGAAGGGTAATAAAGTGAAAATAAAGTTAATTTTCACTTCTTTGATTAGAAATTTTTCAGATTCGTGATCAGCGCCCCAAAACTTTCGTATGCAAAAATCGTCGGTGTGATGTCGAATGAGTAGAAAGAATAATCGAGTAAAATTAACTATTTTTTTATTCAGAGTGTTCCCTAATTTCGGTAAAAAAGGCAAATTCCTGAGCTAATGCTATGAGTTTAAATAAACATAGGCCTGGACATAGAGTGTTCTTGTATATACAGGGTGTCCCGAAAATACGTATACAACGTTTGATGACAGACAGGACGTCAAAGTAAGTCAATTTGAGTGAACTTACCTATGTCCAAAAGTTGATAATAACCAAGATACAGGGTGTCAAACTTTTAAATTTATTTTGGTTTTTTCTGAATAATTTTGGCAATAGTACACCTTTTTGCTTTAAATTTGGCAGTTGGATTTTTTACAGGGGGACAACTAAATTTATTTTCAATTTTAATGTAGATTGTAGAGAGCTCTGTCTGAGGGATTTTGCGCACGTCAGAACTTTTTGCGGCTTAGTGTATGTACATTTTGAGTAAAAAATGCTTTTTCCATCTTACATAAGAAATAAGTATACTTTGAAAAAATCGCCCAGGCTTACAATTTTCAAGATACTTGCGTTTAAATGATTCAGTGTTTATGTTTAGTCTAAAAGCTTAAAAAATAATTTGTTATAAACGAAAAACTATGAAATTTTAATGAATTTGAACCCTGCTTAACTGTAAGCCTGGGCGACTTTTTCAAAGTAAACTTTTTTCATGTAAGATGGAGGAAGCATTTTTTAACTCAAAATTTAGATACACTAGGCCGCAAAAGTTGTGACGTGCGCAAAGTCCTGTAGACAGCGCCCTCTACAATCTACATTAAAATTCAAAATAAATTTGTCTCTTTGTAAAAATCCAACTGCCAAATCTCGTGCAAAAAAGTTTACTATGGCCAAAATTATTTAGAAAAACCGAAATAAATTTGAAACTTTAACACCCTATATCTTGGTGGACAGAGGTATGTCCACTCAAATTGACTTATTTTGACGTCCGGGTCTGTCATAAAACGTTGTACAGGTATTTTTGGGACACCGTGCACATTAAGGTGTTTTTTTTTAACTAAGCAAAAACGACAAAAATTTGGAAGGAAAGCCGTACTTTTATTTGCCTAATTTTAATAAAATATAAAACAGCACGAAGGCCAATGTCGTACATTTTTTGGTCGTTTAGGTGCCCCTAGAGACGCCACAACACTTTATTTTTTGAGTGAAAAGGGTGTGGCTGTGTGCACGTAAGAATGTAAAGGGGAGGAATGAAACCTTTGTATTTCGTGCAATTATTTAATAAAAATGTAAGTGAAAAGGGTGTGGCTGTGTGCACGTAAGAATGTAAAGGGGAGGAATGAAACCTTTGTATATCGTGCAATTATAGTAAATAATTGCACGAAATACAAAGGTTTCATTCCTCCCCTATTTTTGAGGCGCTAATTGCGAGAAATACATCATCAAACTTAAAAAGCAAATTTACCTTATTTTCACTATATTTTCCCTTCTTTTTCAAATAATTCCTAATTTAAAGACTTGGCCCAATTGGCACTCAATATTTAATTTTCATCTCTAAAAACACATTTTCTATTTAATTTACCCCTTTTTATAAATATGTAAAGCTTCACTTTCATTCACAGTAGCCATCGTGGTGCCGTGGCTACTGTGATTCAAATGATTAAAAGTGAAGCTTTGCAGTTTTATGGAAAAAGGGGTTAAATAAATAGAAAAATGGGTTCTTAAAAGATGGAAATAAAATATTAAGTGCCAATTAAGCAGAAAAACTCAATAATTACGTGCAAAAAGAATATGGTGAATTTAGATTAGTTTTCTATTCAAGTTTGATGAATAGGTTAAGAACGAAGTGTTGCCGACTAAAAATTCTTTCTTTTTTGGTAATTTTCTAGAAACCTGCGGCAATTCCGATTTTGACGAAATTTGGTATACAGGGGTTTTTGGGGCGCTGATCACGAATCTGAAAGAATTTTTTGGCGGACATGTTTCGTTCTTGAGATATTCATCATCAAACTTAAAATTTAAACTAATCCTATTTTCACAATATTACCCCTTCTTTTGCACACAATTCTTGATTTAAAGCTAAAGTGGCACACAATATTTGATTTTCACCTTTTAAAACCCCGTTTTTTTTACGTATTTTACATAATTTTTGCATTAAATTGCATAGCTATACTTTGAATCATTTCAATCCCAGTGTGCCATGAAGCCCTGTGTGTATGTATGGTTGCCGCATTATCGAAGAAAAGCCACAAAATTGAATGCAAAAATAATGTAAAAAACGTAGAAAAACGGGGTTTTAAAAGGTGAAAATCAAATATTATGTGCCACTTTAGCTTTAAATCAAGAATTGTGTGCAAAAGAAGGGGCAATATAGTGAAAATAAGCTTAGTTCAAATTTGAACTTTGATGATGAATATCTCGAGAACGAAACGTTTCCGCCAAAAAATTCAGATTCGTGATCAGCGCCCCAAAAACCCCGTATACCAAATTTCGTTAAAATCGAAGTTGCCGCAGGTTTCTAGAAAATTACCCTTTTTTATTCAGATTTATAATCGGCTCCGCAAAAAACCCGCGTATGCCAAAAATCATTAAAATCGACTTGGTATCCGCTAAGTAACCAATTACCAAAGTGTAAAATAGTTTTAAGTACCAACGTGCCCTAAATAAATTCTCGAATTCCTCTCTCCCTCTCTCTCTCTCTCTCTTTAATGCTAAAGCACAAACAAAAATACTCAAATGCTATTCGATTTTTGTACTGTTGTTAAAAAAATAGGCAAGTAATATAATTATCAATAACCATATAAGTAGATACCGATTTTTCAATTACAAGATCACTCTTATTGTTAGGCACCAAAAGGCTATATAAGTATAAATCTAAAGCGCACTAAATGCCTAAAACTTTATTTTTATTTAAAATAAATAAATAATATTTTCTCTATTTTCAAAAAGAAATATTTCCGAAAAAAACCGCGTCCGTAAATCTATAATTTATTATCTAGAAAGCATTAAGATTATAAACAAAAACTTAAAATGGTTGAAAAACCATCTACTTGGCAAGTTAAAAAATAATAATAATGATATTTATTACTTACTATTTATACTTGCACAAAAGAAACCTGAGAAATAATACAGTGCTGTTAATAAATGACAGAAAAAACTGCCATTTTTAAAACAGACAAGTTGCTTAGTTGCCTAGCGATGACAACTATCGTCTCCATAGCTATGCAATACAGATGGATGCCCAGGTTGCTGGATATACAAGGGACAAATTACTATAAGGTCAGGTTCAAGGAAACAAAAATCTTCATGTAGGTAGGTAAAATTATTAAATACTTATTAATTTTATTTAAAAAAAAAACATATTTTAAAAGTGTACTAATTACATTTTGAAACATTAAAAGCTGGGAAATTTTCTCCTAACTACAGAGAATGCTTGTATATTAATTTTAGTGGTACAAAAATATTGTTTGCATCTCTGGCGTAAAGCACCTTTACGTCAGTCGCGGGCGTAAAAGTGCTGTTTTACGCCTTTGGTACAAAAATAACTATAAAACACAAGCTGATTTTGGTGATTTTTAAAATCTTTGAAAACTTTGTCTCATCATAGCTGTTTTGGTATCGAAAGTGAATCCTTTTTTTTTTAAATATTCTTTTCAGTCCAATTTCTCTTTTGCAATATTATTTTATTAATTTCATGCGATTTTTCTGCTACAGCATCACAAAATGTAGCACGACACACTTCTAATTTTTTGCCCTCAATCGTTAAATACAATTTTGTGGATAGTCCGATTTTTTGCGACTTGTCAATTGATATAAGTGACGAAATTTCGCGATCTTTCCTTCTTAAATCGGTGTCTAGAGCTTTAAAATAGGCTCTTACCGTCGAAAGCTGCTCGCTAGAAATTTTATGACAGTTAACACAACTCACGTGTTGTGATTTTAAACTTCGATAAACATCTTGTACGATATTTGGAACTCTAAACACTTTTTGAAAAGTGAATTTACACACTTCAACTCTTTCGCCTTCAATTGGAAGAAAATATTTTGTCTCTTTATTTGCCGTAGCACTCATGGATGAACGAATGTTCCGCAGCATTTCCTCCAAGTTATTTTCCAAATTTCCATATTGCTGCACAAGCGTTTGAAATTGAGAATGTGTTATTTTTTGACAATTAAAGTTTTGACATTTACAACGCTCATTGTAGTATTTTGTTACATCTCCTAAGCTAGTTGGTTGAAAAGTATTTTCACAGTCAGAGTAAGTTAAAAACTGTGCGAAAATCCCTGAAAGTATCAAGTTATCTTTTAACTTAATTTTGATTTGTGATCCTAGACTGATAATGTGATTTTCGGGGCCTTTTAGGTCCGATAATGGAATTGTACTGTCGGATCCATTATCCCATTTGATTAACACTGCATAGGTAACCACATAGTCTGCCCTAAAATTATATATTTTATGTTTTACCCATCTATTATGGATCTGTAATACCTTAGAAACGGAATATGTTATGGTAGCAATAATACCTGCTATCACAACTAGGGCATTATAAGCGGGCATTATGATAATGCCCGCTTATAATGCCTAATGCGCTAATATGGAAATTTTATTGCTTATCCAATTTTATTTCTTTCACAATAAAGATCAAGTTTATACAAACATATGTATTAAAATAAAATCAATAACCTACCAGTTCCTGAAAATATGCCATTAAAACGGTTTCGGTTATTTGAAGAATTGCGTTCGCATCTTTCCAAATACCAAATATGCCATACTCCCGATCATACGTGCCTTGATTTAACTGGCAAAAGATTTTCGGTCGCTTTTATGGCCTTTTCTCTTATATTTTGTGGAATTTCTTCCATTTTGAGCAAATCGTTAAATAAAAAATGCCAACTGACTAACTGATAGAAACATCAAAGTCAAACTTAACACCAGTCATTATCTACTTACGTATACAGGTACAGGTGCAACTTATTTTTTATATTGCGAATAAATAATGTAATTAGTCATTGAAAAACTCTTTTTGGGTAAAACATAAAGCATTGTATGCACCACGGACTTTACTGGACTATAATGCCCATCAGGTCGAAATCTAGCCCTCGGGCTATTTCGACTTTCAGGGCATTATAGTCCTAGTAACGCCCTTGATATATAAATAGCTATATTGAATAAATATTGTTTTGGCAGAAGAACCGGCCGCGCTGGGTCTGATTATAGGAAAGAAAAGTCTTATTTTGAGCTTAAAATATTTGTACTGAGTTTTGAAACACCCTTATTATGAGCTACAAGCTAACACTAAATTTCTACACGCCTAACAATAAAAATACTGAAGATATGTTCTGTAGTTCGGCGGATTTATTTGATGAATGGTAATTGTTTGGGTACACGCCAAAAAATAAAATAAAAGTACCAAAAAACCGAAAAAATTTAAACAAGTAAAAGATAACTAAAAATCGACTTTTCGGAGGCAAGTATGCCACCGTTGTCAAGATAAATTGAATAAAATTATTAAAAATAAAAATTAACTATTATTACGGTTTTAAATTTTGACATTTTTATCTTTTTTCATGATATTCTGAGAACGTTTTGACATTAAATGTCAAACATATTTGGAAATTCAAAGTGGTGTAAGTAGCTCTTTTAAAGTAACACATAGTTTAAATAAAAGAAGCCCTAGGTACGAGGCGTTTCCTCTTAAAAATGTTTGTTTGTTAAAAAGATATAAATCACGAAGAAAACATATTGATTTTGTATACAGGGTTCGCAAAAACTTAAGAAAACATGATTTTTATCCAAGAGTAAAAATAAATTTATTTTTAATTTTTATGCAATAAATGTCATTAGGTAAAATTATTTAGAATAAAGTTTGGGTAATTTTCTAAAAACCTGCGGCAACTCGGATTTTAACGAATTTTTGTATACGGGGGTTTTTTGGGGTGCTGATCACGAATCTGAAAGAGTTTTTTGGCGGAAACGTTTTGTTCTCGAGATATTCATCATCAAAGTTCAAATTTGAACTAAGCTTATTTTTAAATTAATAAAATAAAACAAAAAATATACTTTGTTCATAGTCACTTTAATTGAATGTTTAGCCGTGACAGCTGTTTCGTAGTACAACTACATTTTCAAACGTACTGACAAACTAAAATTATTTTACTTATATATAAACAGTAATACCTAAAAAAAAAAAAAATATGTTTTTATTAGGTATTACTGTTTATATATAAGTAAAATAATTTTAGTTTGTCAGTACGTTTGAAAATGTAGTTGTACTACGAAGCAGCTGTCACGGCTAAACATTCAATTAAAGTGACTATGAACAAAGTATATTTTTGTTTTATTTTATTAATTTAAAATGTACGGTCACAAAGTAACGGACGAAACCATAAATTCTTTAAGCTTATTTTTACTATATTCCCCTTCTTTTTGCACACAATTCTTGATTTAAAGCTAAAGTGCCACAAAATATTTGATTTTCACCTTTTAAAACCTGGTTTTTACGTTTTTACATTATTTTTGCGTTAAATTGCGTGGGTTTTGTTTGATAATGCGGCAACCATACATACACATAGGGGTTCATGGCACACTGGGATTAAAATGATTCAAAGTATAGCTATGCAATTTAATGCAAAAATAATGTAAAATACGTAAAAAAATGGGGTTTTAAAAGTAAAAATCAAATATTGTGTGCCACTTTAGCTTTAAATCAAGAATTGTGTGCAAAAGAAGGGGGAATATTGTAAAAATAGGATAAGTTTAAATTTCAAGTCTGATGATGAATATCTCAAGAACGAAACGTTTCCGCCAAAAATTTTTTCAGATTCGTGATCAGCTCCCAAAAACCCTCGTATACTAAATTTTGTCAAAATTGGAGCTGCCACACGTTTCTAGAAAATTACGAAAGTTTGAAATCGATAAAAACAATGATATAAAATTTTATTAAATTCCATAGTTAGGCGAAAACACCTTGATCACATTTTTAAAACAGTTATGTTGTGTTTTTAAGTTTTTGCGTAACCTGTATACAAATTTAACATTTGCTGTTTTTAAAATCATATTTTTTTACAAGCTAAAATTTTTATCAAGAATATATATATATATATATATATATATATATATATATATATATATATATATATATATATATGTCTCTCCCAGTGGCCTAGTGGACAGAGCTTTGATCTTCGAAGCCAGAGGTCGGCGGTTCGATTCCCAGCGGGGGAGACATATTTAGGTAGTAGTTATTTAAAAATATCGACCGTGGTGGCACTACCGCGTTGTCTAAAGGTGCTGTGAAATGCAACTGAATGTTTCAGTGCTTGGACAAGGTTGACGGAACAGGGGGAACGATGGGTTAAACATCTAATAACCCGACACCCACGGTACTCTGGTCTTTAGGCATAGACCTTCGTGGGATGTCAAAAGATTTAAAAAAAATAATAATTTTCTCTCAAAAAATATTTTTTTATCCATTTGTCCTTTTGAAAAGGCCATTCGTGGACAGTTTGAATGAACTAAAACTATTTTTTTTTTTACTTTGACACCTAGTATATTTCTTTTTAACAACTTTTAAATATAGGTATGTTTGAATAAATTAATAATAATATACACCCTGTAGAAGGTAATTTAAATTTATTCTTTAAATGTCTTGTTTGGAACTTCAACCACTTTTAGTGTTAACAGAGACAACAATGAGACGAGCAACTAAATGTAAATACATTATCCGAGAGAGAGATAGCTGCTGGGCCTTCCTTGTCTGTCTTCAAGGAAGGCAAACGCAGATGGCGCGTGAGTCGACTTTATCGTTTGCCCGCCAAATTCAAATTATATAGCTATGCTATTTTTGCCCTTAATGTTAGGTACTTGTTTTTGTTTCCTATTAATATAAAATATTGGGGTTTAGTTCAATAATTACACACCTTATTAAAAATGTCATTTATTTGGTTTTTATAAAGATTTTTTCTTACAGATAACCATGTCAATATTACCTTAAATTATCTGTTGAAAAGCACAAGTTTAATATATACACTGTGATCACTAATAAAAGTCAATATTCAAAGTCCAATTAAAGGTAAAAAACCACGAAACACACAATAAATCACAGAAAATGTAAACAAACTGTCCAAACAAATCGGCCATTGAAAAATATCAAACACAAATATCGATTAACATTTCAGCGTGACTGCCTGCGGCAACGTTTTCAAGTTAAAAATATTCGATTCATGGTATATTTTGTTTCTCTTAATTAGATGTGAGCCAAAAGGACATTAAAGTTTACATGCAGAAATTATAAACAACTTGGCAACCAGGGCAAAGCGATGATTGCTCCATCTACGATAGCCTGCCATGATGAAAGACAAAGACATATTTATTGGAACTTGTGTTAAACCAGAAAGCGATAAATACAATGGACAAATTGGTAGGACCAGTTACTCGTCTCGTTCTTGTCTCTGTGTGTTAAGTGCATTTTCATAAGTTAAGCATGCTGCCGCCAGTTTAAAACACTCTTTATTATAAGCCACAATTACACACTAAATTTTAATACTTGTACATAATAATAACAATACTTTACAAAAATGCTAATTTCGGTAATTCTGTCAATCTTTGGGAACTATGTGGCATTATAGCTGTTCTGGTATTAAAAGTGAATCCCCTATTTCTCAAATATTCAGTTTTCTCCCATTTCTCTTCTGTGATATTAATTTATCAATTTCATACGATGATTCCGCTACAGCATCACAAAATGTAGCACGACACACCATCAATTTTTTATCCTCAATTTTTAAATAGAATATATATTTTCCTACTTTTTGCGACTTGTCAATTGATATAAGAGACGAAATTTCACTTGATTTCTTTCTTAAATCGGTATCCAAAGATTTAAAATAATTTCTGATTGTAGAAAGCTGCTCGTCAGTAATTTTATGACAGTTAACGCAATTGATGTGTTGATTTATCGCAGGTTTTTTGATCTTTTTTCTTCAAGAATATTTTGTTCGGTTTAAATCCCCGATATATATCATTTACGAATAGTTTAAATGTCTTATTTGGAATCCCAATTACCTTTAAAAGGTTGATTTACACACTTCGACCCTGCCGTTCTCAGTCTGAAGGAAATATCGTGCAAGGTGATTTTTCTCGGCTAGTATAAACGAACGAATTTCCCGTAGCTTTTTCCGGGTTCTTTTCTAAAGTCGCGAAGTGTGCCAGAAGTTTTTGGTATTGTGTATGCGTTATTTGATCACAGCTTAATTTGCAACATTTTTGACGCTTATTATAAAACTTCACGACATCTCGTAAATTACTCAGTGGGTAAGTGTTCTTGCACTCAGTGTTTGTTAAAAACTGCATGAAAGCACCTACAAGTAATGAGCCATCTTCTAACTGAATCTCAATATTTGCTCCTAGACTAATAATGTGATTTTTGGGGGATTTTAAGATCTGATATTGGTATAGCACTCTGGGACCCATCATTCCATTTGATCAACACAGCATTCGTAACTAATTTGTACGCCCTAAAATTTACAGTCACTATACAATCTTTTATTTATTAAAAAAACAGAAAAAAATACATTTTATACAGGGTGTCTGGAAATTTCGTTCGTATATTTTACGGGGTGATTCTACACAAAATATAAGAAAAAAGTTCGTATGAACATATGTCCTAAACGTCTTAGTTTTTGAACTACATGGTGTTAAAAATTTTTAAAAAATTGAGGTTTTTTATAATAACTTTTTTACCATTTTAGATATTTTAAACAAATTTGGGAAACGCGTCTTATGCACCAAAAGACATTTTTTGGCATGCAAGAAAAAAATTAATTTTTACCAGTGTCGTTCATGAGGGGTTTAAGGTAAATATTTTTTAAGAAAAAAATGGTACACCACTGCATTTTTCTAAAATAAAATTATTTTTTAAATGCCCATTTAGTTTAACACAAGTTTGATCTCTTGACTTTTTTCAATTGATGCACGGTTTTCGCGTAAATAAATAAAAACCATTTCTCGGCACGGTTAAATTCCTTTTTCTTACATTTTGATGTTCATTTGTTTCTTTTGTTATCCTCAAAAGATCAACAACTAAAAAATTTTACACAAGAAGTTTTTTCTAATCTAAATAGAAACCCTGATGTATATCCAAAAACGAATATTCCATCTCTGAGTTACCACTTTTTTTTATTGTTAAGGAAATCCCTAAAGAACTTTTAAAAAGCTAAACAAAAAACCATGTGGCTTAAGATTTACACGTTATGTGTGGTTTATGTTGTATTTTAAATAAATATTTAAAGATTTTTAATTATTGTGAAAGAAGACATTTTCATTATTAATATATTTTTTTATTTTTGCTAAAGCTGTAAAGAGTAATATATATTAAATATAAAGTTCAGAAAAAAATCTTTTCATAGAAATAATATATATTCAAATAAAATTCATACGGGACAGTCGTGTTAGACAAAAATAGAGGGTTACAAAAAATATCCTCTGTTCTAACCAAAGAAATTTTTGTTACTCCACTAAATATGTTTACAACAATAAGATCATGTATTAACCTGTGGATGGTGGAAGTTCAATAGACGATTTTTTCGGGTAAATGTTTTTTTAAATCTGTAAATTTTTTCCTAAATAAATTTATATATGTGTATGTGCTTAGGGATACATACCTTATTCAAACCTTTGCTACAGCAAATAATTTCTTTGGTTCTAACAAAAAACAATAACATATCGTTATACAGAGATTTTTAAAATAAAATATGTGTATATAGCAAAGACTTCTAAAAATGCAGATACATAATCAAAAAATCATAGAATTTGTTTTGTATTGTTTATGTAAAAAAACCAAGAGATTTGTAAAAAACAAAGTATCTTAACTGTTTCAATTTTATATGAACCATGTGGTCAAAATTAATACGCAACCAAGTGTGTGTAGTTGGGGGAGTAGCTTCATTTTGACGAGACGATCAACTTTTTTTTCTTAGTACAATTTTCGTTGGTGGTAGGATACAGGGATCATCATCATCATCATCATCAATCAGCCCTTTGCATCCACTGATATAGGCCTCTCCTACTTCTGCCCACCGTCCTCGATCTTGAGCACTTTGCGCATCCAATTTGTAGACATTCTTCTTATGTCATCTGTCCATCGCGTCGTAGGTGTTCCCCTGCTTCTTTTGTCAACTCTTGGTCTCCACTCGAGCAACATCCTCGTCCATCTGCCATCTGTCATGCGGGCTACATGTCCAGCCCAGTTCCATTTCAGCTTTGCCACCTGATAGACAACATCTGTGACCCCTGTTCTCGCACGTAGAACTTCGTTACTAACGTGGTCACAAATTGACACACCAAGCATCGATCTTTCCATCATACGCTGCGTTATTCTGAGCTTCTAAGCAGATGTGACGGTCAAAGTTAAAGTTTCAGCGCCATAAGTCATAACTGGTAGAATGCACTGATTAAAAACCTTTCGCTTTAGACAGATTAGGAGATTACTTTCAACTACATCCCTAAGTTTACCATATGCAGCCCAAGAGAGGGCAATTCTTATTTTTAACTCGCATGTCTGATTATCTCTCGAGATTCGTATTTCATGACCCAGATATAGGTATTTGTCAACAAACTCCACTTCGCAGTCACCAATAACAGGGTTTCCGCTTGGAACTAGATTTGTCATACATTTGGTTTTTAAGATGTTAAATTTTAGCCCTACCTGAGCACACACTTCCTGAAGATCTTGCAGCATTGTTTTGATATCTTGTAGATTGTCGGACAACAAAACAATATCGTCCGCGAAACGTAAATTTGTTAGATTAAGGACATCTATATTTATACCCTTTTTGCTCCAGTTAAGCATCTTAAAAGCATGTTCCAAAACGGTGATAAACAGATTGGGTGACATAGTGTCCTTGTCGCACCCTCTGCCAATTTTTATGGAGTTGGTGTTTTCGTGCAGTTTGACCATCATGGTTGCATTTTTATAGATGTTGTATATTAGCTTGGTGTAGCGATAGTCAACACGACATTCTTGTAGGGAATTTTAAGACTGCGTCCAGCTCAACAGTGTCAAAGGCCTTTTGGAAGTCTACAAAGGCAACGGCAAGTGGTCTATTATATTCGATCGATTTGTCAATTACAGTTTTAATACTTTGAAGATGGTCATTAGTTCCGAAACTTCTGCGAAAGCCGCCCTGTTGTATTGGTTGGTAAAAGTCTTAACTTGTTTTCTAGTCGTGTAACAGGGATTAAATATGTTGAATATGTTGATTTGATGAATAAAAAAAACAGGATGATGTACCTCGCAATTTGTAGGACAATGTGGGTTTTAAATTATATAAATATTATTTAATCAAGAGAACAAAAATCAGCTGGTTAGTAGTTATATTTCACGACATCGTTAATCATACATGTTGGTGGTAGAAGACTTTTTGATGAAACCTTACATTTTGTAGGACAAATATTTTTTCGGAGTATTTAAATAAATATCTTAAAAATGAACAAAGAAAATCCCTGTTGTTAATAATTTTTGATATTCGTCAAATCAACACATTTAATTCCTGCTACCCTTGTAAGCTACCACCAACAAAAATTGTTGTAAGGAAAAAAGTTGGGCGTCTCGTCAAAATAAAGCTACTCACGAAAGTTAGCTTGTTAGTAATGACTGGGTAAAATGGTCCAGGGATTCCTAACTAGTGCCTTTGATTATCTTTTCAAAAACCTACGTTTGGCCAATATTGGTAATTATGCGTTTCAATCTTTTAAATAACGCTTCGATTCCATCTATTTTAAGAATGTATGCTGCCAGTATATTTGGAAAAATTGTATTGACTAATTTATATACCGGGTGTTGCTCCGTCGAGCGGGACATAGGGAATCCCATGTAAATTTTGAAGTGGTCCAATATTGGCTCCCTAATTATTTTAGAAGAAAATATAAAAGGATTTTTAAAGAGCACGAAAAGTTGTACCCAGTGTACAAATTTCAGCTCTTCTATCTTCTTACCCGCCTTGTATTATTAGAAGTTTATAATAAAATACTAGAAAAATTATTTAAGCTCTTACTCTCAAGTTGTCAGATCAATGTCACATCATTCTTAAATAATGAATTACTTAAATCAAGAAAAAATCACTATTATAAAATGGTTTTACCAGGGAAATAGTTATCGAAGAGTAGCGGACATGTTTGCAGCCTATTTTCCCAATAGGCCAATACCAAGTAAATCGACAATAGAACGGACAATAAAAAATTTAAAACTACAGGCACAGTAATCAATAAGTTCAAATGTGAAAAAATCGATGTGATCTTTCGCCAAACGATTTTTTCTATGGAGACATTTAAAAACTAAGCTACCAATAAAAAATATGAAAATTTAGTCCAGCTAAGGAATGCTATTTCCGCTGAATGTGCCAGAATATGGATGTACCAACTAGCCAACGCAACGTAAGAAATGAGTTTTATAATCGTTTGGGTTATTGTCTGGCAGTTAATGGAGGAATATTTGAGCATTTGATTAAATCCTGATATTTTCGTCATAAATTGATTTCTAAATGTAGAAAAATTTGTTTTATTGTCTTGCGTAACTATGAGTGCGTGTGTTGGAATTAGCTGTAAACTAAAATGAAATGCGAGGATTCTTTTTGAAATTCCCGTATAAAATTGTTCAGTTTTGGCAATGACATTATAAATTAATGATCTAAATTGTCACTGATAAATCGATATGGTGTTTTTATTGTTGATTTCTAGAGTACAGGGTACATAATGAGATACCACGTTGCAGAAGTATTAAGCAGTTTACTCTTTACTGGTTGGTTGAAATATGCTCAAATTTTCAATTTGGGTGAAACTTACTGTGCACTTCAATAAATCCTAATAGCATTTTTTCTAAAATAATTAGGGGAGCCAATATTTTACTACTTCACAATTTACATGGGATTCCCTATGTCCCGCTAGACGGAGCAACACCCGGTACCTATATTGTCGTACGAAAATTGTAAATAAAAGAATTTGTGTATTTTTAGAAGTCATGAAGTTATAGTTATTCTAAAATCCGTAACTTATTATATATTAAATATTAAAGTTTGCTACCGTTTTTAACTTATCTAAAATTTAAATTTCTAGTGTGAAAGGGCTTAAAACAAAACAATTAATTTAAAATAAATATATACATTGTATTAAATAACAGATCCAATTTTCTTAATAGTACCCTAAACCGAAAATTCTAAAGTCTATCTATAAAGAACCTTACATGAAGGAACAACAGTTGAAAGAGTGAATAACATAAATGTTTTTTTTAATCGAGAAACTTTTAAATATTCTTCAAAAGTAGATTTTACAAGTAAACATTTAAATTTTTTATTATTCATTCTTACATTTAATGTTTATACTTCTAAATCAGCTTAAAAAATATTTACAAGCTCACCTAGAGTCATTTCCTTTATTTGAGAATAAAAACTAAACCGTATAGTATTATAATTTATATACTTGTAACTAAAAATACATTTTAAAGTTGTTTGGAACCATCTAAATACTACACAGGCCCAGACTTAACATTGGAAGTCAGTCTTAAGGTGTACCACTTACATGCAAGGGATCATATAGTTAAGCTTGCAGTTCATACAGAGACAAGATCATTTAACTAGGTAAGGTTGCCTCATTACGTCACATATGTACCGCACTGCTGGTTTCTTATTGGCGCCAACATAGCAAACAAGGATGTCTAGACGGATAATGCTATGAGGGCGAAAGAGCGCGATATAAAAATCAGCTAGAATAATCATTGTTAAATAATGTATTAATAGGAAATAAAGAAGTTACGGTAACAACTGGAATTAACAGTATTTAAAAGTATTTCTTTAATATTGACAAAAAACATAAACTACACTGTTAAAAACTTCATTAAATAATGAGCAAAATACATATGTGACGTATGGTCCGCCATGTTGCAAGGCTTACGAGGCAACCTTACCTAGTCAAATGATCTTGAAACAGAGACACAGATATAATATTTAACAAAATGCCAGCTTTACATGTGCCAAGTAGCTTAGGCAAGTTACGAAAACAAGTATGTAAAAAATATGTATTTTTATTTATCTACTTGCGCAAAAATACCAAATTAAGTGGGTTTACATGCCTTTACAGCCTTTTGACTGTGTATAAGAGCTGCGGCTATGCGCCCCATCGAATAAATAAATAAAAGTTTTATGCTCAGTTGTGCTGGTTGCCTGCAAGTAAGTGGTGACCCCTACGTTATCCTTATTCCATATATTAGTAATTTTTGTTTCTTCATCAAGAATTTAGCTTACAAATGTTTGGGCAGTATTGATGCAGCTCTTAATGTGGCTGTTAAGAGCTCCTCTAGAAACACAGCCACTGCCACAATAAGGGCAGATATAAGGCCTTTCTCCAGTATGACTTCTTAAATGAATCCTCAGTGGAGCACCTTGATTAAAGCATTTTCCGCAAATTTCGCAACTGTAAGGTTTTTCTCCTGAATGAATTCTTTCATGCATAATAAGGTAATCACGTTTGATAAAACTTTTGCTGCAATACACGCAAGAATATGGTTTTTCCCCTGTATGTTTCCTGTAGTGGATTTTTAGTTTATCGGGCCTCGAGAAACCCTGACCACAAACGTCACACAGGTGTTTTTTCTCGTAGGGACCAGTGCGAACTGTTAAATGTTTTGCAGCATAATGTTTTTCTAGGGTATCGAGCCGTGCAAAAATCTTTTGGCAAATGTTACATTGGGTTTTGGACTCGGGGTCTAATACTCTGACAGTATGAGTGCGCATTTGATGAGACAAAAGGTATCTCGAATAGTAGAAGTGCTTGTTGCAAACTACGCATCCGAAAGGCTTCAAATTCAAATGGACATTGTCGTGTTCTTTAAAGCTTAAAGCATCGTTAAAGCACTTCCCGCACTTGGTGCATTGGAAGTCGTAAATCTGCAGGTGCAGCCGGTTGATGTGGACTTGCATGGCTTCTTTTTCTGGGACATGTATTGGCACCAAGGGCATGGAAACAACTTATCGTCACGATGCTTTTGCACATGCACCGAGTAGTTCATAGGTCCAAAAGGTCTTCTTTGCATACATAGCAAGAAAACTTCTCCTCGTGAGTTTCCACGTGTTTTTCAATCTCACTAAGGTCCTGGCATTCTGCAGAGCAGTTATTACAGATATATATTTCATGATCCTCATCATAAGTAAACTTCTTTACGTCAACTGTCTGGCCAGTCTTCTCTTCTTCCTCAAGATGTTCCTTTCTATGTTCAAACATTTCTTTTCTGGATGCAAAAGTGTCAAAACAAAATTTGCATGTCCACATATTCGCTTTCTGGTTTCTTGGCAGTTTAGGTGGGGAACATTTCTTTTCTTTTTTTATTCGAGTTTTGGTCTCTTTTGGTTCTTGAACTTTTTGTTTTTTTGTTTTTTGTAGTTTCCATTCGGGATCCGTTTTAGTTTTTTAATTATAAGTCTTTTTCTCATTTTTCTAGGTTTTCTTGGTTCTTCCCCAGAATCTAGTGATCCCTCCTCAATTTTAATGGAAATTTTGTCCCTAAAAAATATTTTATAAATGAGCTGTTCACTATAAATTTATTTTATATACACGTTTTGGTACATACAGTATGTCCACGGATGAACTTTACAATTCTTAATTCTTAAAAAAACAAGGGTCACTTTGAGAAACTTTTTTGTTTTGTACGGGGATGTGAAAATGGTCAAAAAGAAAACTGCCATCATTTTTAATAATTTAGCAAAATGTTAAAGTAAAAAGAGTTTTTAGATTTGAATGATCCCAAATCTAATATTTTACATGAAATACCCAAAAATTTTTTTGGATCATATTTTTTAAATTTATGTTTTATACCCTATTTACCTAATTTTCCTCATTATATTAAACGATTTATTTAATGTCAAAGTTTTTAAATATATAATTACCTACAAAAATGTAAAAATTAGGTAGAAGGGTGTAAAACATGAATAATTTAAAAAAATATTTAAAAAAATGTTTGTGTCATGTAAAATTTCCTACAGGGTGTTCATTTGAAAACTTTTCACTCAAGTTATCTTCGAAACGAGACAGATTGGAGAAAATCGCCGAAACACGTCAAGATATTTATTGAGGGGAACGTTTTTACAAAAATTGGACGGCGCCCTTTAACCCCTTAACCACCAGGGCCACCACCCCAAAATTCTTAAATGAGAAGGCTGGTCGAGTGATACATCATTTTAAAGCTCCTGACGAGTACTTTATAACCCTAGAATATGAAGTCAATATCTTCACTTGATACAAAATGGCCGTACTTTAAAAATTACCTAAATACCTGATTTGGATGATCATATTTCCGAAACTAATAAAGTTAGATATACTTAATATGGTATTTTCTTAAAGCTCATTTAAAGATCTTTTTAATGGTAAAATAATATAGAGGGTTCTTAAATAAAAAGTATGTACTTTTTCTTGTACCCTGTATATTACTACCAGTATCACCATTAAAAAGACCCTTAAAAGAACTTTAAGAAAACACCACATTAGGTACATCTAACTTTATTAGTTTCGGAAATATGGCCATCCAAATCAGGTATTTACGTAATTTTTAAAGTACCGCCATTTTGTAATAGGTGAAGATATTGACTTCATATTCTAGGGTTATAAAGTACTCGTCAGGAGCTTTAAAATGATGTATCACTCGACCCGCCTTCTCATTTAAGAATTTTGGGGTGGTGGCCCTGGTGGTTAAGGGTTAAAGGGGCGCCGTCCAATTTTTGTAAAAAACGTTCCCCCTCAATAAATATCTTGACGTGTTTCGGCGATTTTCTCAAATCTGTCTCGTTTCGAAGATAACTTGAGTGGAAAGTTTTTAAATGAACACCCTGTATATGGGATTCTTATTCAATTCTAAAAATCTTTTTATTTTACATTTTGCTGAATTATTAAAAATTAAAGCAGTTTTCTCTTGACCCATTTTTACATTTTTGTCCTTTTTGGAACACCTGTACAAAACAAAACAAATTTCTTAAAGTGAATCTTGTTTTTTTGGAAACAAAAGCAGTTGCCATACACAACTTTCTTAAAAATTTAAATTTTTGGTCCATTTGTCCTATTGTAAAGTCCATCCGTGGACATATGTGTGTATAAGCGCAGAAAAATACACATAAATTTTGGTAATAATATATTTGGACATGTCGCATTGTTATACTTATAACATTTTTATTAATACTCAAAAGGAAAACAAAACTACTAATTAATTAAAAAACTTAATAATCAAATAGTAGTAGAAAGTATAGCCAGTTAGTTAAACTACAGCAAACTAAGCATACAATTTGTTTATTCCAAAACTTCCTCATCTAGATCACTCTCTTCTAACAGTTTTTGTAAAACATTCTTTTCCTCATCTAGATCACTCTCTTCTGACTGTTTTTGTGAAACATTCTTTGTACTTCGACTTTTACGTATATGCACTTTTAGTTGATGCCTCTTTAGGTATTCTCCATTAGAAAACATTCTTCCACAATCGCCACATTCAATATCTTTCTCTCCAGTATGCAGTTTAATATGTTTCTGAAGCTGCGCGTTGTGTTTTAGAGTCTTGTGACATATAGGGCATTCCTTCCTTCGATTTCTACCTATGTTATGAATAACGCTCAGATGATTCTGCAGGCTCTTCTTCAGAGTAAAAACATTTCCGCAAATCTCACATTGGTAAGTTTCTTCCACTCCGAAAACTTCCTTTTTGTGCATGGTTCTGATGTGAGCTTTCAAGTAATCTTGAACAGCAAATTTCTTAGGACAAAGATGGCACTCGTACTTGCGAACTCCTTCATGCATGTCTTCGTGGTTTTTGAGGAAAGTTTTGTCATTGAACCCTTTGTCGCAATAGGAGCATCTAAATTTAAAGTTATCTTCATGTCGTGCAATATGTGCTCTCATGGTGTTTAAGGGAGCTTTAAGTTCGCATATGGGACATTGATACTCACTGGTGTGAACATATCTGTGATATGCGAGCTTAAATGGTGCTACGAAGCTCAGAGCGCAGAAATCGCAGTCGTATTTGATATCGCTCTGATGGACTTCTTGGTGTGTTCTTAGTTGTCTTATTGTTTTGAATTCGCAAGGACATTGGTTACAGGAGAATGTCACATGTTTTCTTCGGTGTTTGTAAATATTATCAACGAATTCTCCGCATTCATCACATTGTGTTTGTTTCTTCCTTGTATCACAAGACTTTCTTTTTGAGGAACGCATTTAATTGTTCTTAGTACTGCTTTTGGTTTTACTTTGATACATACAATTTTCCTAAAATAAATAATTATTTTTATTTCGTTAACTACTCAAGGAAAAGTGAGAATGTTAGATAAAAAAACTTAGCAAAAGAACTCTTTTATTGAAAGAAAACAGAGGTGAACCAAAAAAAAAAAAAAAATAATAACATCCTGTAAAAATTAAAAAATATATAACACCTATCAAAACTACACAAAAATAAAACCTTTTGTTACATTCTAAGATGCAGAATCTGCTTGAATTGAACATGAAGTTCTATAATTTTACCATTAAAATAGTCGATTATTCTATAGTCAGTTTTGGTTAGAGAGCAGATCCTTTGTATCGAATCATTCACAATTCACAAATTCTTAATTATTTAGAAAAACACAAAATTTTGCATGACAGGCAGTATGGATTTCGCCACAAAAGATCTACAGCAGATCTTCTTTTCTTCGTATCACACTGCTGGAATAAGTCTCTTGAGTTTCTAGGTGAGTCCCAGATCGTTGCTCTTGATATATCCAAAGCTTTTGACCAGGTCTGGCATGCCGCACTTTTTAATAAACTTTCCTGCTATGGCCTTTCAACTAAGCTTTGTGCTTGGCTCTCTAGTTATCTGTCTGATCGACGTATGTCAGTTGTTGGCCATTCTTCAAGCTTTCACCAACTGAATGCTGGAGTGCCTCAGGGCTCAGTTCTGGCACCAACATTGTTTCTTCTTTACATCAACGGCATTCTCTCATCCACAACTAATTCCATTCATAGTTTTGCCGACGATAGTACACTTCACTCCAATTTTTAGGTTCCTAAACCCATCATTAAACCTGATTTGGAAAACAAACGCAGAGCGATGCAGATATCTCTTTCGCAGGATCTTAATTTAATATCGGATTGGGGCGCCAAAAATCTCGCCTATTTTAATGCATCCAAAACACAATCATGTTCCTTGTTGCGAAAAGAGTCATCAAACACTTATCCTCTACTTATGAGCGGCCAAGTTTTACGGGGCAAAGACACCTTCAATCTTGTGGACGTCACATTTAAAAGTAACCTTAACTGGCATAAAAATATTGTATCTATAGCCACGGCATCTTCAAAAAGCTCTTTCGAGCCCAAAAGTATTTTTCCCCTTCTAATTTATACAATTTATATGTGTCTCAAATCCGACCTCTTTTGGAATATTGTTCTCATATCTGGGACATGGCATCCCCCAAAACCCTAAGCATTCTTGATTTCATTCAAAGAAGGGCTATTTGTCTTATTAATGATTCTTCACTTACAGAAATGCTGCCCTTTCTTGCCCAAGGTCGGGCTGTGGGGGATTTATCGCTTTTTATAGTTACTTCCATGGCTTCTGCTCTAAAGAATTGTCCAGTATCGTTCCTTCACTCACGATTTTCAACGGAGAAACTCGTAGTGCCGCGCGTATGCATCCCTATACGGTCCAACTGGACAAGCCCCGATCTTCCCACTTTGTTCGTTCTTTTATCCCTACATATTCTAGAATGTTGAACCTGCTCCCGCAGAGGTCTTTCCTTCCCCCAAATCTTCAAATATTCAAGTACCGAGTCAACAAACTCCCTCTTACTCATCCGGTTTTACTCTACCATGTTATAAATTTACCAAATGATCTAGATAGATAGAAAGAGATAATAAACCACCTAATTAAAAAAGCTAGAGAATAAAAAGGGGAACTAAAAACATTACAGAAAAACAAAAAAAAATAAAAAAAAATCGCGTGTTGGGTAATTGTGGTAAGAAAAAGAAATTAAATTACTCATTCCGGCTGGATCTGGCTAATTTGTAATAATCGTGGTAGAAAATGGTTTTCTTTTAACCATCTTTGAAAGGAGTAAAATATTTTTTATAATACACTAACACAGTAGGGAATTTTTCCTTGGGTTCTATAAAATCAACTTTATTTTAAAGGCAGGTTATTACAATTTTCAAACTTCACACATACTTAAAAAGTAAAGGTATACTCTTTACATACTCAAATGAGGTTCATTATCATTAGTCTGCACAATGCTATTTACATTAACAACCTTTTTACCACCAACTTTTCTTTTCAAAAGTCCCATTTCGCGTAAATGTACACTTTGGTGCTTCCTCACGTATTTCATATCAGAAAATCGTTTACCACAAGTTTCACACGCATAATTTTTCTCACCAGTGTGAATTCTCATGTGCTTCTTTAAATTGGTATTGTTAGCAATTATTTTGTGGCATACCGGACATTCTACAGTCAAATCTTTACCTATCTTGTGAATAGCACTCAGGTGTCTTCGAAAACTCTTTTCAAATGTGAATTCCCTTCCACAAATCTCACATTGAAACATCTCTTCTATTCCGTACACCTCCTTCTTGTGGTTGAATTGAACGTGCAGCTTCAAGTACGTTTTAACTGTGAATTTTTGTGGCATATTTCACATTCAAACTTCGGGACTCCTTCATGTACATCTAGATGGTCTTGGAGTTTAGCGGCACTAAGAAAACCTTTGCCGCAAATGTGGCATCTACATTTATACTTTTCTTCGTGGCGCATAATGTGACATTTGATGGAGCTAGTGCTTTTGTTTGAAGCTTTAAAACCACATAGAGGACACACGTATTGATTAGTGTGGGTAAATTTATGGACAGCTAAATCAACAGCTGACTTAAATATCATCTTACAAAAGTCGCAATCAAAGTGAGTTTTGCTGTTGTGGATTTCGAGGTGATCGTTGAGTTGCTGCTCCGTCTTGAAGCTTAGAAAACATTGATCGCAGGTGTAGGTTCCATGGGTTTTGATGTGTCGATAGTAATATTTGACCATCTTGCCGCAAATTGTACATAAAACTTCTTGGTCTTTGTGATTTTTAACTTTTACTCGTCGCTTTTTTGGGAAGGTTCGAGGGTGTTGTTTGAAGTAATGGCGTAATTTGAAATGACTTCAATTTTGTCATTTGATTCAACTGGCTCTGGTTGGGGTACAATCTGTCGAAAATATTGATGATCTCCATCGATAATGACGTAATAGGGATCCCTAAAATGTACAATATCATTAGAAATTTATTTACGAGATTAAAATATTGGACAGGGATACTCTAAGGAAAACAAAATTTATGTTTTATAAATAGCACTATATTTCTTAGCTTATATCTAATATTACACTTATTTTATTGGAATATCATAATGCAGTCCGAGTTTATTTCGATATTTATCGATAGTGCTTCTATAAAGTCTCTGATATTTTACAAAATACGTGACCTGTTAAATTTTTGCATTAAAAGAAGAATTTCGGACTTCCATTGTCTTTATTAATTTATTCACACAACGTTTCGGGCAGTACTATCTCTGTCCGTTCGCAAGTGTAAACTCACACATTAAGTCACCGATTCCAGGAGACAGAGCGCGGCGCATTCTGGAAAACGCAAGTCGAGCACTTATGCGATCCCAAATAAGTAATCATCGATGAAAGAAATCCACTCTACTCAATGACATCCAACAAAGATTTGAGGAAATTAAAGAAGTTACTTTGGAAGAAGATCACTTACCTATATTCGAGAAGATAGAAAGAACATGCTCCAAGCTCAGAAACGACCTTCACAGTAAACATGAAAAGAAAATCACCAAATTCGAAAATCGGCAACACCCAGAAAATACCGATGAAGGAATCAAAAGCACAGTCATTAACCTATCCTCCAGAAACCTCACAGATACCGAACAATCCCTTTTAGGCAAAGGACTAAACTTCGCTCTTGCGCCACAAAAAGCACCGACTGTAGATATAATCAGCTCAATAGAAACACTCCAACTGGATGGACCGGAAGCAGATGAACTACGCTGGAGGGTAAGGACAGTGCTAGAAAAACCAGCAACAGGAAAAACTAACACCACACAGAAGGAACGCAAGGCAATAAGGAATTTACGACAGGACGAAAACATCAAGATCCTTCCAGCTGACAAGGGCAACGCGACTGTGGTAATGGATTTGGAAGATTTCTTCTTTTACTACTGAATCATTGTCTTCCACATTCAGACAGACATTTTTGCATATTATAGCTTTTAGGTATTCCATTTTACAAATGAAAGAATCCAGTCCAGTTAGAATTTTACCATGAATTTATTTTTTTTCATAAGAAAAAATCAAAAAATTGGCGATTTTGACGCTTTTCTGCAATCTTCTGAAGATTGGTGGGTGCTGGTACAGCTGGCAAGGATTCGGGTTTACAACGTAAAAATATACCAACAACATTTTTTAATTTTTGAGAAAATCGCTGACGAATTTTTAGAATACTAATAAAAACATTGTGGGCTGTGATTTATAAGCGTTATATAGTTTTCGTTGTAGATTTGCTGCACAAGCACGAATCCGTCAGTTTGGCTATAACATCTTTCAGTCTCCAGAAAATCGCTAAAAAACGTCAAAATTTACACTTTTTTGAGGTTAAGAAAATATCGTGATCTTATGGAAAATTTTTGGATTACAGGATTGTGTTAAGGAGGCAAAACTATATCAAAAAACATGCAATACTAGGTACGATCTTTTTATAGCTATTTATGTATCAAGGGCGTTACTAGGACTATAATGCCCTGAAGGTCGAAATAGCCCAAGAGCCTCTGGCAAAAGGGCTAGATTTCGACCTGATGGGCATTATAGTCCAGTAAAGCCCGTGGTGCACTACAATGCTTTATGTTTTACCCAAAAGAGTTTTTCAATGACTAATTACTATTTATTCGCAATATAAAAAATAAGTTGCACCTGTACCTGTATACGTAAGTAGATAATGACTGGTGTTAAGTTTGACTTTGACGTTTCTATCAGTTAGTCAGTTGGCATTTTTTATTTAACGATTTGCTCAAAATGGAAAAAATTCCACAAAATATAAGAGAAAAGGCCATAAAAGCGACCGAAAATCTTTTGCCTGTTAAATCAAGGCAACAGTATGATCGGGAGTATGGCATATTAGGTATTTGGAAAGATGCAAACGCAATTCTTCAAATAACCGAAACCGTATTAATGGCATATTTTCAGGAACTGGTAAGTTATTGATTTTATTTTAATACATATGTTTAACAAACTTTATTATTTTTAGTCGGAAAAATACAGTCCGAACTCTCTCTGGACTAAGTATTCCGGGACATTACAAAATTGTAATTTTTATTTTGGAAATAAAGTTTAATTTTGAGTATTGTTTAAAGAAAAATTATTTTTGTATAAACTTGATCTTTATTGTGAGAGAAATAAAATTGGATAAGCAATAAAATTTCCATATTAGCGCATTAGGGCATTATAAGCGGGCATTATCATAATGCCCGCTTATAATGCCCTAGGTGTGATAGCAGGTATTATTGCTACCATAACATATTCCTTTTCTAAGGTATTACAGATCAATAATAGATGGGTAAAATATAAAAACATTTTAGAGTGGTGTTATCGACCCCGTATGACATAAATACAATGCGTGTCTTGAGTCAGGACCTCTCCTGCCTAACTTTTGAATTGTTCGGTAATTCTTCATGAAAATTTAAAGCCTTTGTAAGACTATATGAACCAAATTTTAAGCAAGAAATGACAGATAAATGTCAAACTGAAAGTTTAGCGCCATAAAAAAATGTAAATGGAGTCATGTGGCACATTTTTTAAGCTCCTGACAAGCACTTTATAACCCTAGAATACAACGTCAATATCTTTACATACTACAAAATGGCGGTACTTAAAAAATACCTGGATACCTAGATTTCCAAATTTCCAAAACTAATGAAACACGACATACGTATACTTATTGTGATATTTTCTTAAAGCTCTTTTAAAGATCTTATTATTGGTTATCTTGGAATATACCGGGTAGGACAAAAAGCAATATTTTTAAAACAAAACACCCTGTATATTATAACACCATTAAAAAGACATTTAAAAGACCTTTAAGACAATACCCCATTAAGTATATCTAACTTTATTAGTTTCGGAAATATGGCCATCTAAATCAGGTAATCAGTTAATTTTTAAAGTACCGCCATTTTGTAGTAGGTAAAGGTATTGACTTTATACTCTAAGGTTATAAAGTACTCGTCAGAAGCTTTAAAATGATGCTACAAGACGTCCCTTTCTATTAGATTTTTTCTTCAAAATGGCGTCCAACTTTTAAAAGGTTAGGAGAAGGGTCCTGACTTTAGACACGCCCTGTACACTAATCTAAAGAAAATTTAACAAGTCACGTCTTCAGACAAAGAACTTTAACCATAACTAACACTTCTTTCTAGACGCAGGAAATCTAAGTACATTTTATTTTTTGACACTTGGAACAGTTTATTTAGCAATAATTAAAAATTAGTTGGTTTTTCAACTAAAACCTATTTAAAAACCGCTATACTACTTGGTCAATCTTATAAGCAGAATCGCCTCCAGACCGTTTTCGTCCCTCCCTATCAGCCTGATGCACCCTCTGATGTCTAGTGACGTATTGTTTCTGAGAAAACGTTTTACCGCATACGTCACAACTGTAATTTTTCTCGCCAGTATGCACCCTCATATGCTTTTTCAAATTGTGATTGTTGGCTATGAGCTTCCCACAAACCTGGCACTTTACTGTAAGATCTTTACCGACCTTGTGAATACAACTTAAGTGTCTCTTGAAGCTTTTTTCGAAAGTAAATTTCCTTCCACAGAGCTCGCACTGGAAAATCTCTTCGGTACCATAGAGTTCTTTCTTGTGGTTGAATTTATTGTGAAGTTTAAGGTACGACTTAACCGGGAACTTTTGTGACATATTTCGCATTCATACTTAGGGATGTTTTCATGCCATTCTATATGCTCCTCTAACTTCTTTTTGCACAAAAATCCTTTATTGCAAATCTCACATCTAACAGCGTAGTTGTCTTCATGCCTTTTGATATGGGCAATGATGGAGTTCCTGAATTTACTAGTAGCTATGAAACCACATATGGGACAAGTATAGCTACCAGTGTGTAGAAACCTATGTAGAGCTAATTTAGTAACATTTTTAAATATCATATTGCATTTGTCGCAGTTGTAAGGGTTATCAGATTCGTGAACTTCCCTGTGCTCCCTTAACTGCTTTGCGTTCTTAAAGTTAATGAAGCATAGGTCACAGGAGAAAACGTTGGTGTGACTCTTTACATGGCTTCTAATATCTGAGACCACTTTTCCACACTGAGGACACAGGCCCGATTTATCTTGCTTTCTCTTGCCTAGTTGGTCATCTTTAGATGTTTTCTTAAAGATACCTTCTTTTTCATTTTCCAGATCGTCTTTGTCCATTGACCAATCGGGATCTACGTCCGACCAATCACTATCATCTTTAATATCAGCATCTACCATTTCAAGTTCTGTGTCTATCTTAACTGATAACTTATCTAATACTGATGATTTATCTTTTGCATTTTCTTTACATTTCCGTGGTTTTCTGCCTTTTTTCTTTACACTGTTTTCCTTTTGTGTTTCTAATTCCTTATCTTCCCAGTTATCTTCTTCATCAGAACTCCATGTTTTTCTTTTTTCTTTTTGACATACTTTTTCTTAATTTTCGTCCCTGGCAATCTCGCGTTTATTTTCTTTCCAATTAATTCTGCTATTTTTGAATCCGTACTATTTTTTTGTTCGTAACTTTTGAGTTTCTTTGAGTGCTCGAAGTCCAACCAACATTATCAACTGATTTAAATTCAATTTCCCTAAAATTATAAAAATAAAGTTAGATTATTTTATTTAAACGGTGAAAGAGATATAAAAAAAATTAAATAGATATACATACATACAATTAAGAATTTTTTTAGGTTTTCGGTTTACTTACTTGTAACTGTTTTTAAAATAAAATGAAAGTTTCCTTGACAGAAGACATAGAATCTTCATACACAGCTTACATATTCAATATTACTAGTTTCTTGAACTTCCATTGTCTTTATTTTTAAATGATATACAACGTTTTCGATAGTATCCATTTTCAACGAAGGGATTACTTAAAAACGTTTGGAGATAGATACCATCTGAAACGTTGTATATCAGTCAAAAATAAAAACTATAGGAATCCAAGAAGAAGTATTATTGAAAACGTAATATTGTTTACCCCTTTAAAGAAAACCTACATGCTTAATAGTTATTTACATTACAAGATGCGAAAGTTTACTTTTGGTGTGAGGTGGTTTTAAATGACCGAGGCGAAGCCGTGGCTATTTAAAACCTCCGAACACTTGAAAGGCCTTTCGCATCGTGTAATGTATTATATTTTTTCTGCTACTGTTCTATGTATTGCATAATTTAATAATCATTAACATCATGTTTTAATAGAAATATCATATTCATATTTTGAAATTTTACCTGTTAAAAATTAATCCATAGCAACACATTTATTGTTGACATTGTCTGTCATCAGCACTTGTCAGATATTGAATTATTGTTAATTTAGTATAAATCCATTCCCATTTTAAAATGTTAAATGAATATGAAAATGGCATCCAAAAGGCAGCTGACCTTGCGTGTGCCTCACTTCTGCCAGACAAATCTAAGAGAGGTACCATCAAACATATAAATCGTTTTCTGAATGGCTTGCTACAAAAAATGTGGGGCGGATTGACGAGAATGTGATGTTGGCGTATTTTCAAGAAAATCCGAGTCTTTATCACCACCAAGCCTCTGGTCTGTACATTCCATGCTCGAGTTAACAATTTCCATTAACAAAAATCAAGATATTTCGGAGTTCAAGAAACTAGTTGCTTTTATTAAAAGGAAAAACGATGGTTATGAGGCAAAAAGTAAAAACAAATTTAAAAAGAAGAAGTCATAAAGTTTTTACTTAATGTGTGACTTAACGCGCCTGATCAAAGTTACTTAGCAATGAAAGTAATAGCCATTATGGGAGTGGCTAGGGCATGCCGGACAGACGAAATATACAGAATGAAGCTAAGTGATGTAGAAATAAGAAATGACGTGGCTATAGTAAAAATAGTGGAGTCTAAAAATAAAGTTAAAAGAAACTTTGTAGTAACCAACGATGAAGGCTCAGTTCCTTATGTCAGATTTCTACAGGAATATATTAAGCTGAGACCAAGGAATGCTCTAGATGACCGCTTATTGTATCGTTATGAAAGAGGTAAATGTGTTAATAAAGTAATTGGAAAGCACACTATTTCAAATGTACCTAAAGAAATTGCGAAGTTTTTGAAGCTTGAAGACATCAGTAGATACACTGGCTATTCTTTTAGAAGAACATCAACTACGTTCCTTGCCAATGCTTCGGATGTCGATATTTTGGACTTAATAAGGCATGGAGGTTGGAAGTCTTCTTCTGTTGCGGAGGGATATATTGCTGAATCCTATAGTAATAAGGTGGAAATTTCAAAGAAGATTTTACACGAAATACCTACCAATATTTCCTCTAATGAAGTAACAGTGAAAAATATGAATATTAACGTAGTTAAAGGTGATAACGATACCCCAACAATAAATTTAAAAACTGTTAATTCAAGTAATATTCCTCCAATTCAATAGGTCAATACCTAACCTAGTTTTTAAAATATTTTGTCATAAATTAGTTCATTTTTATAAATAAATCCTAATATTTCCCACAAGCATATTTTCTTTTTATTTCTCTTACTTTTTGTCCAGGCGCTGAAAATATTACTTTCGTAGCTAGCAACGCTTAGCAACCAGGTAACACAAAGGTTATCTTTCATTATCATTCGCGTTGCTAGGAACACAAAGTTTTCTTATTTATACAGTAGTAGAAAAACATATTTTCACAAATGTCCCAGAGTTAAATGAAACACTGTTAATATTTTTGAAAATCAAATTTTATTTTTAGCATTATAATTCAACGATTTAATTTCGCACTTTATTTACTCCATGTATCCTTGCCATGTGTCTAGTAACATACTGGGTCCTAGCAAATCCTTCTCCACAAATTTTACAACTGAACTTTTTCTCCCCTGTATGTAGTCTCATGTGAACATTACGACTATGTGTAGTAGTAAGAACTTTATTACATATTGGACACGTAACACTTCTTTCTTCTCCAATTTTATGCACAAGATTCAGGTGGCGTTTCAAAGAACATTCGAAAGTAAACTTTCTAGCACACATTTCGCATTGAAACACTTCCTCAATGCCAAACAGTTCTTTTTTGTGGTTGAACTTTTTGTGGGTTTTCAAATACATTTTTAAAGCGAATTTTTTATGGCATATGTCGCACTCGTGCTTTTTAATGTTCTCGTGTCTTTCAATGTGGCATTTCAAGAGGTGATGCTGAACATAGCCTTTGCCACAAATGTGGCAATGATAGTTGAATTTGTCCTCTTCTTTATTTACGTGACCTTTAAAGACTGCCTTGTCTTAAAGACAAGATTGCATTTAGGACAGACATAGGTACCTGTATGGGAATGGTTATGAAGAGCTAGGTCGGTAAGAGACTTGAAAATCATGGTGCATTTGTCACATTTGTAATGTTCACTGTTATGGACTTCTTTGTGTTCATCGAGAAGGGCCTGGGAGTTGAGAATAGCGCAACATAGATCACATGGAAACTCTTTTTGATGAGCTATTCTAATGTGATGATTCATCTTCTTGACAACCTTTCCACAAACCTGACATAGTCCTGGAAAGTCCCTTTCAGGTCTCTTGGCGCCATAGTGTTGAAATTTTATGTGTTGTTGCAAATATTTAACGTCCTTGCCACAAAGAGGGCAAACTTTTAAATCCGCTTTAGCTGTTTCATCCGATTGGACTATTTCTTGATTGCTGATCACTGGTGGCGACGTATCAAAAATTACTTGTAATCCATTTTCCGTCTTGATTAGATATAACTGTGGTTTTTTAAGGACCTAAAAATATTTTTTGTAAGTGAATAATTTTTTTTTGGGACATATCAATGGTTTTTTGCCTTAAAAAATGTGAACTATCTGTTTCTTTTATTTATAATTCGAGGTAATACTTAAAAAATGGATTGAATAAAAATAATATATAGATATGTAATACTAATTTTACTAAGGTTAGACAGTAAGCTTTGACATTTATGGAATTGCATATGATCGATTTTTTCCATAAGCTTCAATACAAATATGATTAAATTCAAATGGCCATTTCTTTTTAATAATTAAGTTATCAGGACGGACTCTTTGTTTGACCTCCGGACAGTGCGGACGTGCGTAGAGGACTACAAAGTTCTTCCCGGAGTGGCGGATAGAGGTGTCGTACGAACGTTTTTTACCTTCGAGGATCAAGGAAAGATTCACGCCAAATGGACGGCATCTTTCTTCTGGATCTAAGCTCTGTGAGCGAAGATTCCTATAAGTTGATGGTATCCTGTTTGGTGGTGAACACGAGGTATTTCTCAAATGGCGGGAAATAGATGAGCGTGCCATGGGAACTGTCAGTAGTGAAAGTGAAGGTTATACGTAACACCAGTAGCAGATCTTGGTTCGACAGCCGACAATTTATGCATTGCATCGATTGTTGAAGAATTATTTGTTTTCTTTTGGAATTTCTGGGAGCTACGAGCTCGATTATCCAGATGTTCCGCCAACGAAGCCCTGGAAAGCAGAGTCCGGAAGGGGGAGAGTGGTGGATTGGACCTGAAGGGACCAAAACCAAGAAAAAAAAATAGAAATAGAATAGAAGTTATCAGGACGATATAAAAATGAAAATGTTAAGAAAAGGTGAAATTATAACTTTAACGTAACCGTTGTTATTTACTGTTAAAAATACTTTCTACAGGGTGATTAAAAGTTAAAAAATATATATATATAATTTTTAATTACCCTGTATGATGTTGAAGAAAAATAATCACGTTTGTTATTAAATGACATATGACACTCCCACTTATTTCTGATATTTTATAATTACAAATGTGATTACTCCTAACATCACATCATACAGGGTGATTAAAAATTTTTTTTTTTCAAAAACTCTTAATCGCCCTGTAGGACGTGATTTTAACAGTAAAGAACCACGGTTTCGCCAAAGTTATAGCTTTACCTTTTCTGTTTATATCGTCCTGAAATTTTTTAGAAGAGATATGGCCATTTAAAATTAAAGCATTTTTAAATTGAAGCTTATGAAACAAATAGAGCATATCCGATAATTTTATTAGGGAGTGTATATGTCCAGCAAGAAAAACTACTGATCAATTTGATTATTGACATATATACGACAAAATTTTAAAGGTATTTAAATTTTTCAAAATTTTTTTAAATTTTGAAACCCTAGTTCTTGAATTCTTAAGCTGCTAAATTAAATCCGAAAAATGTTGTAGGAATTTTTGCATTGCCGACTCAAAATTCTAGCTTGAATAAATTATTTATATCTGGTGTTTTAATTTAAATCCTTTTCCTAAGGAGACTTTAGGATTTTACGGAAAAAACCTGTACCTAAGTACACTTCTAATCGTTTTAATAATGCTTTTTTTCCAAAATTAAAATTTACTTTATTGGGTATGTATTTACTTTTACTTGGTGTTCAGTAACCTACACAAAAACTTAAATTTCTCTTAGTTCTAGAATTCTTATATCTATTAATTGCATTATAATTGGGAAAACCTTAAACCTATTTTTTTAATTGAAAAGAAACTAAATATACAGTGACCGGAAAAAGTTTGCAATATATGTATGTAAGTATGGATTTTTTATTTCTAAAAGCAAATTTAATTATTTTTTAAAAATCGCCTCTGCACGTGAAATAACCTATTTTTTTGTGACAGCCCATGAAGACTTGTACCAGAGTACAATTGTCAGAAAAAATGAATATTCTTTTAATTAAAAAAATATATTTTTCAAACTTTTTGCCGGCTGCTGAGTAAACTTTTAATATTTTTTTTAAACTGTATAAAATTTTTTTAATAGTTTTCTTCAATTTCTTCATCCAATTCAAACTGTTCAATTTCTTCAACCTTAGTGACCACACACTTCTGCATGTGCATATCAAAATATTTCTTCAATCTGAACGCTTTTCCACATTGTTCACAACAAAATTGTTTTTCTCCCGTGTGGACGGTCATGTGAATTTTGAGGTTATACTCGTTGGCGATCACTTTTTGCAAACGGGACATTCGGCTCTTTTGCTCTCTCCAACACCATGGATAATGTTTAAATGTCTTTTCAGAGAGACCATCCATTTAAAGGATCTTCCGCAAAATTCACACGGGATGGTTTCTTCGGTTCCGTTTAGTTCGTTTTGGTGATTAAGGGTACGATGATTTTTTAAATATCTAAAATAAAGCAAAAATAATGATTTGGATACGGACAGCAACGGTTGTTGAATAGCCCACAGACAATGTAACTTGTTGTACGACAGGCTGTAAAGTCGATGGCATTAAACAAGAGAAATCATAAAAACTCAAACAAAATACCGCCACTAGTTTTATAACCCCGCTTATACACAACTAATTGCCATTCGTAGCTATTAGCTGAAGCTTGGCATAGGCCATTTTTTAATTGGTTCGTGGCTTTTACTAAATGTTTTTGACAAACTTATCAAGTTCACTGTAATTCCAAAGTTTTATTACGCCTTTTGTCGGCGCCTTTTTGTACTGATAGTAGACAATGCGGTATAATAATAGTTATTTTTGTACCAAGGGCGTAAAATAGCACTTTTACTCCCGCGGCTGAAAGTTGTTGCCCGAGCTCCGTGAGGGCAACAATCAGCTTTGGGCGTAAAAGTGCTTTACGCCAGAGGTGCAAACAATAGAGATACAGGATCGGTTAAATGAAGGCAAAGTTGCGCAATTTGATGCTCAATAAAATGTCGTTTTGCGTTTTAAAAAATTCCGAGTACTTCCGAAGATATTCGAAAAAGACCGGAATTTTCAATTTTGATTTCTATTGTTTCCTGGCTATATTTGTTAAGATAACTTAAAATGAAAAACACGTTTTCATGGCCACTTTTTCTGCTCTATAATTCAGTGTGATTAAATATTAAATCTGACGTTTCGGCTTCTGGCGACCATCACCAACTTAATTTTTTTAAATACGGACCTGATATTTTTTCAATTTAAGTAAATCCTTTCATCACTCTTAAAACACTATATATCGCCACTTTGATATTTTCCGACGTTTCGTACAAAAATTCCATCACCAGAATATTGCATATTTATTTCACCATAATAAGGCCCTGAACTACATTTTTAGGTAAGAAGGTAAAAAAAAGAATAAACTTATTACATATTCGTTATCTTTTTATTGCAACTCATTGATATCTAACAGCGGAAATTACTTTATTAACCGAAAATTTCATGAATATTAGACATAAGATACAAAAAGGTAGACAACAAATCAGCTTACATAAACAATTTGTAATACTATCTTGATGCCCATATTAAAAATAAACATAATTTAATCACTATTATAAGTGTTCAAAGAGATAACCTTTCGCCTCGATGCATTTTCTTGCTTTGCTTTGTATTTTTAATACAGCTCGATTAATTGTTCTCGCAGGAATGGCAGCGACTTCCCTTAGCAAATTTTGTCGTAGTACTTAAAGGTCGTGAGGTGCATTTTTAAATAAACGGTTTTTAAGATATCTTCAAAGAAAATAATCTAGGGGACTAAGATCTGGGCTCCTAGCGGGCCATCTTGCAAAACCATTTATTAGGAAATATATGGTAAAGGAATTGAGCTACTTCCCTTCCATTGTGGACTGGAGCTCCGTCTTGCTGCCACCATATTACTGCAAAGGTTGATTATCTAGGGCGTCTAAGACATCATTCTTAATCAAATTTAGATATCGTTCGGAAGTTAAGGTCCCTTCGTAAACGAAAGGTCCAATAATTTTGTTCCTCCACATACCAATCCATACATTAAATAAAGTTCCTCCTTGAATTCGTACCTGCTGGTTAGTTTCTGTTAATAAAGTAATTTCCGCTGTTTGATATCAATGATTTGCAATAAAACATTATGAAAATGTAATAAGTTTATTCTTTTTTTTTACCTTTTTACCTAAAAATGTAGTTCAGGACCGTATTATGGTGAAATAAATATGCAATATTCTGGTGATGGAATTGTCTGTACGAAACGTCGGCAAATATCAAAGTGGCGATATATAGTGTTTTAAGAGTGATGAAAGGAATTAATTAAATTGAAAAAAATATCAGGTCCGTATTTAAAAAATTAAGTTGATGATGGTCGCCAGAAGCCGAAACGTCAGATTCAACATTTAATCACACTGAATTATAGAGCAGAAAAAGTGGCCATAAAAACGTGTTTTTTATTTTGAGTTATCTTAACAAATATAGCCAGGAAACAATAGAAACCAAAATTGAAAATTCCGGTTTTTTCGAATATTTTCGGAAGTACTCGGAATTTTTTAAAACGCAAAACGGCATTTTATTGAGCATCAAATTGCGCAACTTTGCCTCCATTTAACCGATCCTGCACCTCTTACGGTTTCCGAAATCCCAATGATGAGCGTCGAATTTGAGCCACCCTGTACAAACAATTTCTCTAGTTAGGAGAAAATGTCCCAGCTTTTAATTTTTTAAATTGTGATCAGTATACTTTTAACATATTTTTAATTAAATAAATTGTGGTTTTACCAAAAAAAAGGGCATTTTTAATTATATTATAGTTTTATAAATTTATAAATGCGGGCGTTTTAAATACTTTTTGCCCTAGGGCGTAAAAGTGCAATTTTACGCCCTCAAATGGGGGTGTAAAATTGTATTTTACGCCCGCTCGTACAATAAGGTTTTTTTTAAAATAAAAATTAGGGGCGGTATTTTGTTTATAGGTCTTTATAATTTCTCTTATTTAGTTCCAACTACTTTACAGTTTTCCATATTTTTTTAGTCAGATACTAAAAAATCATATCTCCTTTTTGTAGCCCATCCAATGTTGTTTAAAAATATGTATTGGATTTATTTAAATATTGATATTAATAGAGACATTTTGCACCTCTTAAAATAAGAGACGTTTTTGGCCTCCTTATGGTTATCGTTATTTAAACATAACGATTACGGCAGCAGTTTAAGACAGAGATTTTGCAGCCTCTTTTAAGAAATTTATCTTGCGTCTGCGCTTTCGACACATAACCTTATTTTTGCCTGTGGTTAACCGATTTTAAAGTTAACGAAAAATCAGTATTTACTTTTATTCTTCATGAGATATAAATTGATATTTAAATATATGCAAACACTTCTGTTGATTTCGTTTTTTAAAGTAGATGCAAACAATACAGAATAAGCAAAACACAAAAAGTAAGGTTAGGTTTGGTAGTAGAATAAAAAGCAAGTGTGCCAGATTGTAACATGTAAATAGATTACTGATTTAAAACATCCTTAAAAAGTCCGTTTTAATTTCTTTACACTATTTTATTTTTCTTACTGCTACAGATTTTTCGCTAATTAGAGCCTTTGTATAAATGATATTTTAATTAATACGGCAATAAAATTTTAACCTTTTAAATAATTGATATTAAAATTTCTACAATCCGGCAACCACGCAGTTTAACGGTAACGATAACGGAATTGCAAAATAAGAGGTGCAAAATGTCTCTAATAGTAGTAACGAAGATAGACCCTTAATATTAATATTAAGGGCTCAAACCTTTACGATACTTTTTTTTGCCACATGGAACAATATTTTCGAAATATTAAAATAAATAGTCAATTTTTTTGGCCCAATCTAATACTGACACAGCTCGAACAATGGCTCAGGTACTACTACTGATAAGTAGTTACTCTTTAAAAGGTTTTACCTCAAAAACTATTGTAATTATACCCTTGTAATTAATTTTTTAAAAGTAACCTAAATAATGGAACTTACCTAGAAACCTTAAACTTTTTACCGCAAATTTCGCATTCGTATTTTGGTTCCCCTGCGTGAATTTCCTCGTGAAGTTTCAGAGCGGCTTCCTTGAGGAATCCTCTACCACAAACACGACAATGTACCTACAGTTAAAAAATAATATAAAATTAATATACCAAAAAACCTTTTTAATATACTGTAAGAATTTTAAAAGTCCTCACCCCATTTATCTTTTGAAGGGGATAGGATATCGGTATCAGGTAAAATTTGGGTAAAGGGAGTCACTAAAAATTCCTTTTGGCAGACAATTTTTTATGTTTAGATCACCTAGTGCCAAACTATAAACTTTTTTATTGGAAAGAGTGTCATCCCAGCAAACACTATTTGCCGGCAATGTACATTTTTCATATTGGCTTTGATGGTAAAGCATTGGCAATTGGTGGCAATATTATGCCAACATCTAATATGCATTAAAAAGTCAACCCTAAATAAACACTTAATTGCCTGTAAATTTTAAATGCAGGCGAATTGCCGGCAATCATACAAAAATGGCGGCATACCAATCCTGATTAAATAAAGCATGCCTTTTTGTTGCAGGCAAATAAATATTGGATTTTTGAAGGCAAACCTTCAAAGCATATTCATACTTTTTAAACCATATTATTAACATTGGTATTTAACTAACATTAGAACAATTTTTTGATCTGTTTTATTTATAATGGCGGCTAAATAACATTATTTTATGTTTTTTACATACTTTAAAGGAAATGGTCTTTTCCTAACATTTTATTGATACAAATCAAGCAAATAAAAATTAAGTCAAACAAAATGTTTATTATGTATTTTGAAGCGAATTGCGCTTTGTGCATTTGTTTTCTACATGGTTTTCTAGCATTTTAGTTTCTTTTTTAAAGAAAGGGGGTTTTTAATAGACATAATTGGGTGTATTCATTACCTAATTAGTGTGTGTTGTGTGATTAATGGTGATGGCTAGTCGAGAAGGCGAGTTATTCAAGTAGACTGTTAGGAGCTGTAAACATTTGTGTAAACCCTTTTAGGTTTGAAGTTACTTAAAAAGATAATATGAACTTAGGGAGTTGCCGTAATAAAAGTTTTAAAGACGTGTTAATAAAAAATATTATATATATTTTATAGTTTTTTTTGACATTTAACTCCTTTAAAATATTTCCCCCATGTTTTGGATCTGAAAATTGAGTGTAAGTGTCCCTTGAATACTTACCATTTTAAAGTGTTTTCTTTTGATTTACCATCTTTTTTAATTTTATTACATACCTTTAATTTTTTATGGTTTATTATTACTGTATAAAAATTTATATTATGTAATGTAATAATGATAAAGTTTTCCTGCCTTTTTTCTTATTATTTTCGATTACAAAATTCTAAATATGTTATTTAACTTTTGGGACATTTAACTTATAAAACTTGCAATACCTATTTAATGATAAATCCCATTATCCTAAACGCATTTTCTCATCATAACTTATTAATGATGGATGCCATCACAGTATCTGCAACACGTGGCCCAATAACGGCTAATTGCCCACTTTCGTGTCTTTTGATACCTTTTTGCCAATGCCTTGCCATTAAAGAGTGTTGGCAATGTCAGTAAATTAAATGTCCATGGCCGGCAAAAAATGTTATATGGGATCAGTCCTTCGGTTTAAAAACCCTTTAATTATTTTAGTTAACACCGCTTTGATTTTATTAATCGGCCCAGCTGTTCTAGACTTAAAACATTTTAAATTTGTGGGGATCCTCACTGTGTATTTTTAAGCTTTCTCAAAA
>JACEGR010003927.1:0-95742 GCA_014170235.1 Listronotus bonariensis | reverse complement strand
TTAACGTCCCAAAGTTCTGGAGTAGTTCTCATTAGGAAATTAAGGCATATGTTTCTTCTTTTGACCAAGTTTTTTTTCTGAGGTCATAATTGCTTTGTTGTTTGTTGCAAATTGCAGAAAATATTTCGGACGGTGTTGGAAACCGGCAAGTAATCTCGGAAGTATGCGTAGTGGGTGTTTACACTAGCTATCACGGTAATCTCTGAGAGTGGTCTTGGCAAGCGTATTTAATTTGCAGAAAGCAATCTCGAATTTGTTTACACACGTCCGAGAGTCGCTCTGGGAAAAAATGTCGCAAGTTACTTGCTAGTGGACATGCAGTTCAACCACTGATCTCACAAGATAGCTTAGAGGGGTTTTGAAATCTCGATTGAATTCCTATGAAAATCGTGATCCTTTAATTCTTTTTCAAAAATTTGATTGAATAAAACAAAAAAAAGGCTCGATGGATTGAATTTAAACTTTGTGGGGTTTTTATGGGCATATTGAACTGTAAAAGGCACACTCAACATTTTTGGTTTTTTCTGATATTTTTAATTTAGCGCCCGATTATCCCAAAAGCCCTTTTTTATTTTTCCAATAATGTAAAGATTTAAAAAAATAAAACCTTAACCGATTTTGATGCGTAAAGACAAAAGATCCTTTTTCATTTAGTTTAATATCTCAGCGAGAAGTGGTCGTTTCGAACTTAAAAAAACAAATAAAGCTGAATGAACAAGTTATCGGATTCATATAGTGGTAAAGTTAGAAAAATATCCAAGTTTGTAGACCAAAAAAAAAAAAACAAAAAAATCTTTAAAAAAATATATTTCTGTATTCATTAGGATTGCTCGAAACTAGAAACTTAGAGTTTTAAAATCCTTTTTTTATTTCATTACGACCATTTTTATCCTTTAATTTTTTCCACTAATAGTGTATTTTATGTAAAATTATGGTGAAGGAGAGTGAAGGTCGCTTAAAAAAAACACAATTTTTAAATATTTTTGTTTTAAATAACTATAGTATGGTTAATTATGTTGGTTCCTTTTGTCGTTTTTTTTATATTTTTAAACCTAAGGCCGAGTTTTATAAACCAGACTAAAATTTTTAAGCCGCTTTCAGATTGGTTGTTGACTACAAAAATATCGGCGTCTTGTCACCAATTTCGACCACAAACTGTAGTTGTAACTAACGTGTAGTCAGTCGACGGGATCGGCGACAGTCAGCGGCAGAAGTTCGGTTGCAGTCGAAAAAACGCCCATGAAAAGGAAACGCTTTTTCCATGGTTATTAAATGACAACTGCAAGTAGCGACAATCAACCACAAACGATCGACTGCAAAAAGTCGCCCGTCTAAAAGAGGCCTTAGAATAAGTATTAGCATTAGTATTAACATTAACCTAAAATAAATTTCGCCATTTTAGTGGCACCTACATTAAAAACATAAGTTATGAAGTTTGAATAAAAAGGAGTTAGTGGTTTTAACCTTTTATTGCACATAAGCAATTAATATTTTTGTTTATTTTAATATCAAATTTTGAATTTTAAAGAAATTCAAGGTCGTTTCTTAAGACTAAAAAAATTAAATTTTATTTATAACCATTTTCATTTAAACGTTTGTTCTTGAATATTGTGACTAATTAAATTTTGATTTATAAATCCGGCCTTACTTTAAATCTGATTTTACCTCGGATTTTAGTTTAAAGTAGATATCAGAATTCCTTATCAAAGTCCGGGAATTTATAGTATTATAGTTGGTATCAGAGTTGGGTCGAATACTGAAAATCGGTATTCGAATACCGAATATTTGAATACTTGGAAGAAAAAAAGTAGGGTAGGGCGGAGCTAGTTGAGCAATTTTTCACTTGATCGGTTATAGCTCCTCAAAGCTAAGTCTTAATGGCTTATAATGCATACTGATGGATTAGCAATTTATTCCTTATTAATACTGTCCATAGTAATTTCTTTCTAATAAGTCAAAGTTAGGTGCTACATCTATTTTAATGTAGATAGTCAAGTATGCCCAACATACCCCATAGGTGGGGTAAGTTGAGCAAGGGTATGGGGCTAGTGGAGCACTTAGAAAGTATAGTCAAATCATGGCTTGAATGTTAGATACGTTTACAATAAAAATACATTTTAACAATTTGCATTTTATATTTTTAATCTTATAATGACAAAACAACAAATCTCATTAATAAAACAGCAACGTACCTAGCTTAGCTCAACTATTGGAATTAATATCTATCAATTCATCTTCGTTTTTTAAACTTTTTTAGCAGTTTTATTTTGCTTCTCTTGTAATGCCTTCTGTATCTATTAAAATTGCAGCTTTTCTCTATCTTCTGTTTGATTTAGCTCCTTTTCTTGGACCATCAGCCTTTGGGTATGGTCGAACTATTTTCAGAGAAAATTTAAGTTAGATAGGTCAGCTCGTTTTCTTTGTTGCTTGTACAAAGTTCGGGTTGCAGCCTCTTTTAAATCTTGAAAAGACTTTAGTAGTATTACTGCTATAAGTTCGTATACTAAAAAATAAAAAAATAAAACATTTTATACTTAAAACCGTGGGGTTAGTTGGGCAATTGTAGCTCAACTAACCCCAACCTAAAATTTTAAAGGAAAAGTAAATTTATCTAAAAACCGGTTAGAATTATATCCAAAATCTTTATACATATTAAAACTGCAATAAATTTACTTAAGATTAACACTCACCTGATTGAGAACGGAATACATTTACCTATCGCAGATAAAATTTTCCGGCTTGCAATTATTTTACTTTTTAATCACAAAATAAACAATGCGCACGGATACTTTTCTCGATTTCCGCGTCACCACTAGTGGTCGCACAATGAGTTCCCCTCGCGCAACCCCTTCTTTGTGCTATTTGATACTTTCGCGTGCTGTCGATAGTTTTTAAGATATTTTGATTGCCCAACTTACCTCTATGCTCAACTAGCCCCGCCCTACCCTATTCGAATACTCGGTATTCACGAACACTCGGAATCGGTATTCGAATACTAGAAAAAAACTGCTTACGCATTCCGGTATTCGAATACTCGGAACGCCAGTATCCGAATACTCAAAAAAAAAGTATTCGTCAAATGCTTCTGAAGTATTCGAATACAGAATCCCGAATACTAACCAAAAAAGTATTCTGCCGAATACCGAATACCAAACACACAAAAGTATTCGAATACCGGCAAAATGTATTCTGAATACTATTGAGAATACTGAGTAGGTATTCAAATACGACCCAACATTGGTTGGTAAATACAAAGTTTTACCCCGAAAATTTTCAGTTAATTTTAACTGATTTATAAGAAGAACGGTTTAAATAAATACTAACTTCAATATAAATAATTATAATAAATTATCGCATTAGTCATGAACACGTCTCTGATAAGATAAATATTTGGATGTGTTTTAAATATTAATTGTGTTAATATGTATGCAATGTTGACAGGAAAATCCAATTATTACATAAGTGGAATTCAGCTTGTAAACTTTATCAACACCTTTTCAGCGTTTTGGTTTATATATAAAAGAAACTTCACGTTTTTTTTGGCATACGTATTATATAAATTATTTAAAAAACTTATTTTATTTATGTGTAACTGTTGTATAAGTACATATTTTATTGCAATTGATTTCTTTGTATGCCTAATAACGGACCTCATGGATTTTCCGTTACCACCGATGGTCGAACATATCGCACAAAAAAGAAGAACTTTACAGACTCTCGTGTATTGTCATTTAGAATTGGTAAGTTTCTTCTAAAATACCTATTTTAAATTTTCACTTAAAATAGTCCCATTATTACTTCATACAGGTTTATTTTTTAAGTTCGTACTTTCTTTTACCACTATATAAAATGCAAGAAAATAAGAAACAGGATGTTAAAATTTTAAGAATAAAATGTCATTTTTTATCATAAGTTTCCAACCACTTAAATTATTTTCACAAATGGTACACTTCTTTAGACCATTGCATTACATTTTGTGCTGTAAAAGTAAAGAAAAAAAGTAACAGTGGCGTTCGAACAAGATTTGTATTGAATTTTTTGAAGAAAAAATAGTACTTCACTGCTTTTTCTTTGAATCAATATTATTTTAAAATACTGATTTACTTTGGGGTTGATTTGGTCTCTTGATATACTTTCGTTCGACGAACGGTTTTTGTTTAAAAATAAAAGCTATTTAGATGCATGGTAAAATCGCTAAAATCTGATGTAGTGTTTTAATTATAAGTTAGGTTTTTGACTGTAATAGCTTCTTAAGAGCAACAACTTTGCAATCAAAAAAATCATCAAACACTCACCCTTTGCTTATGAGTGGCTAGGTTTTGCAGAGCGGGGGCACATTCAACCTTGTGGGCGTCACATTTGAGAATAACCTTAACTGGCATTGACACATTGTATCTATAGCCACCGCGGCTCCAAAAAGCTTGGATTTCTTTTTCGAGCCAAAAGTATTTTCTCCTTCCAATTTATACACTTTGTATGTGTTCCAAATTCGACCCTCTCTGGAATATTGTTCTCATGTCTGGGGAATGCCATTCCTTTCAACCCTCAGCATTCTTGATGCCATTCAAAGAAGAGCTGTTCGTCTTATTAATGATCCTCTACTTACTGAAAGACTTTCTTCTCTTGCCCATCGTCGAGCTGTGGGAGATCTATCGCTCTTCTGTAGATACTTTTACGGCTTCTGCTCCGACGAATTATCCAGTATAGTCCCTCTTGTTGCAGCTCCCAACAGAGAAACTCGTGGTGCCGCATGTATGCATCCCTATACGGTCCAATTGGACAGGCCCCGAACTTCCCATTTTGTTCGTTCTTTTATCCCTAAAGTTTCTAGACTGTGGAACCTACTGCAGCGGAGGTCTTTCCTTCTCCCCAAATCTTCAAGTTTTTAAGTCCCGTGTCAACAAACTTCCTCTTACCTTGCTTAAGACACCCACGGTACGTTAGTATTTAGGCATACTGCTTATCACTCCATTTTTCACTCGCATCTTTCATAATCTATCCTTGCCTGGAGTCATGCGGCTGACACACACCGGGTGTTTGCCTTACAACGAAAGGCTCTGAGAGTTCTTGCAGGTCTGGGTTTTAGGGATGACTGCCGTTAGGCTTATAGAAAGCTTGGAATCCTCACTGTGCCATCACAGTACATTTTGGAAAATCTTCGTTTTTAAAGAAAAATATCAACCTCTACACAAGTCATGAGGAGATGCATGGTTATGACACCAGGCATAAACAAAACATGATACCGGCATACTGGCGTCTGAGAAGGTGTCAAACTGGACCGGGATATTGGGCAATAAATTTTTTAATGTATTGCCAGAAAGTATCAGAATCTTGCCTGAAAAAAATTTGTTACCACAATTAGGCAAATATTGACTGAAAACAGTTTTTATTCAATACAGGAATACCTTGGGTATAATTTTGACTTTAATTAGAGATTTTTTTCGTGTTTTTATATTTTAAACTGTTGTATTGTGTAAGTATTCTTTTGAATTAGTATAAGTATTTTAATATTGTGTGTTTAAAATAATGTTTGTTATTTATTTCTTTTTTTAATATGTGTAGGATAAGGTTTTATAACTATTTTTTTTTAACATTGCTTACTTGTGAAAATTCATTTGTATGTGTATGTTGACATCAATAAATAATTTTGAATTTGAATTTGATATTTAGGCTTTCTGCCTTCGTGGATTGTCCAAAGATAAAAGAAAGGCATTTATGTTTATAAACGAAAACCGTTCATCGTACGGAAAAATATCAAGAGACCAAATTAATCCCAGAGTACATCAATATACAAAAAAATATATATTTATTTGAAGAAAAAGCAGTGGCGGATTATATTTCCTTTAAAAAATTCAATACAAATGTTGTTCGAACGCCACTGGTTAATCTTCTTAAAAATTTACAGCAAAAAATATAATGTAATGGTCAAAAAAGTGTACTAAAATTTTTTCGCGTCGCGTCGTTGCTACCCCCAGGTATCTGTGTACCATTAATTAGCGGATCCCTTGTATATTCTGATACCCACTTGCTTTTTTACTTCTCCGTATATCTATGAAGCTCGTGAAACGCATTGTTGTTATAGTAAGATGTACAATGTATTTTTATTTTTAGGCTACTATTTGCGTCAATATATTATTGCTTAACTCTTATCGCTAGTTTATGAAAATGTGTTATCAGTTTATAAAAATGTGTTATTAGAAGTTTTTATTACAAGGGCTTATTCATAAATTCTTCACTTGTCATAGAAAGTGCAGAACATGGTGTTGTGAAAATGCGTTAGGAAATTTTAAGGGGTTATTCTGCAATGTAAAATAATGTTAGTAGGTCCTTGACACCCCCTGGTTACCAAGTTAACAGTTCAATTTTTATTTTTGTTTTTTCGCCATTTTGCATTTATTTTTTAACCAATCTAGTTAACATTTGGTACACGAACCGAGCTTTGCAGATTCTAAAATTTTAGGATAAAAGTAGGTATTTTTTTTAATACCGCCAGAGGGCACTTTACCTAAAACTTAAAATTTATTTACATCATAACTTTTTAATTCTGACAGATATCGCAAAGCTGGGAGCGCCATTTTATAGACAATCAAAAACCTAAATCAGGTACTCTTTATTAAAGTCGATAAACCCATCGTTTAGCCACCAATCGACATGAAATTGTTCTTCAATTTCAGTCAAATTACCTACATACATACAGGGTGTCCAGTAACTCAGCCGACAAACTTTAAGGGTGATTCTACAATTATAAATAAGAAAAAACTTTATATAAACATATGTCCTAAATGCCTTAGTTTGTGAACTACGGTGTGTTGGAAATTAAAAAAAAAAAAACTTTTTTAATTTTAACACTCTCTAGTTCAAAAACTAAGACGCTTAGGGCACATGTTCATATGAAGTTTTTTTCTTATTTTTTGTTGTTGAATCGCCCCGTAAAGTTTGTCGGTTGAGTTACTGGACACCCTGTATGTATGTAGGTAATTTGATTGAAATTGACGAAAATTTCATGTAGATTGGTGGCTAAACGGTGGGGTTTATCGACTTTAATAAAAATATATACATTTGTTAAAACTTGTAAAAATTTAAACATATTATACCTTATTTTTTAGGTTTTCGATTGTCTATAAAATGGCGCATACAGCTTTACGATATCTGTCAAAATAAAAAGTTATGATGTAAATAAATTTAAGTTTCAGGTGAAGATTAAAAAAATATATCCAGCCCATATATTCTGCAAAGTTTTATAACATTCTTGCCCTTTGTCTAACTATTTTAGAAAATAATCAACTACCTCTGCAAACCACTTCTTCAAAACCTTTATTGCTTCTTTTTATTTGGTAAATCACGGAATTAATAATACTTCAATGAAGACAAGGTCTGGCAAAAATAAAGGATATTGCAACAATTTAAATTTCCAAATGAAATAATATTTATTAACACTTATCAGTTTTGTGCTTTATCCTACACATACCGGGTGTCTTTAAAAAGTCTGTGCAATATGTTACTCCTCGGGCCAAAATAATACGATCTAACGCACATTGCTCAAAAATTGATCGTTTTCGAGATGCGGGGTGTCGAAGTTTCCATTTAATTTTAGTTATTTTTAAATATTTTTTTATGAATAATTATTATTTTTTTGACAAAATCCAGTTATACGGAGTTTTTCAATGCGATGAATCGAAATCTGCTTACATTTATTTTATAAATTGTTTTTTTTATTTCTTCCTGTATTAAGAAAAATTTTCTAGATTTTTTCACTTTACTATAAAACGACGATGGAAGACCTGGGAGTAGTATTATAGTTTCTACTTTTGTAGTGTTCACTTCGAGACATTGCCAACTAAACATTTTGTCGTAGTTGTAACCATAGTTACGTTTCATTGTTAATAAAAGGTACAAAAACGAAGACACGTGTTTTTATACAAGGTGTTTTGGAACAATATTATTATTATTTTTAAGTACTGACTTGTTTTTATTTAATTTTATTTCAAAATTGTTAACAAAATGCTATTTTGATTACTTTGCATTAATTAAAAAAACACATAACAACCTAATATGTATTATTATCACAAGCTGGCAAACCATTTCGAAATTTTACGTCTCTCAAGGGGTATCCATTATCAAACTTGAAAGCACCCTAGTTTATTTGCCGGCTATTATTTTATAGAAAATTTAAAAAAAAATGTTTTTTTTTCAAATAATTTGGTAAAAACAGAATAAAAAGAAATCATAATTTGTTTTTAATACCTACCTCTTTTAAATTAAAACTGAAATAACACTTAGTTCATTTATACTAGAAATAGTATAAATAATTATAAGTAATATTACTATTTCGCATAGTGACGACAAAGAAACAAATATTTTCCAGTCAATGCCTAAGCCTACCGCAAGTTAACCTCTGCCGTCGCTTCTTGTAGAGTCAATCCATCCAATGGGATAATTAAAAAAATAAAAAATTTAATACTAATATTTAATAGTTACATAAATAGAAACGAATTTTTTATTACTCGTTCATAAGTGTATATCAACTGAATTAAATCTCGTTATTAAATACATTAATTTTATATTGTTATAATAATAATAATCTCTTCCATGTATTGGTTGTGTGGGCGTTTATTTTTATTCACCGTATGCTTTTTCACATAAAATCACGAGACCTATGAATCTGAATCACTTTGCAAAAACGTGATTCATTAATGTAGTGAATATATTATAAACTGTAAATTACATATCAGTGGTGGCGGCAAGTTAATAAGGCGAATGCCCCGTTAAGCGGCCATGTTTTCTTAAGAAACTTTTTTAGAACCCTATCAGAACTTATGCTCTTATTGTTTCTTAAGAGCTTATAGTCTAAGAGCCACTGGATGGCAGACCGTCTGTATTTTACCAAAGCTGCCAATTCAACCCTTGACCCTCCCGTAAATCATCCAATTCCAGCGGTTACCCCAGTTCCTCATAAAATGCCCGATATTATTTTTAAGGTAAAACACATTAAGCGTATCCTTTCTTCCCTTAACACCAAGAAATCGTCTGGGTTGGATGGCATACCAGCAATCGTTTTAAAAAAATGTGCTCCAGAACTTGCACCAGTCTTAACTCGGCTCTTTCGAATTTCTTACGACACAGGTATCTTTCCGTAAAGCTGGAAAGCTGCACGTGTTCAACCTATTCCCAAGAAAGGATCTAAATCTCTTCCATCTAACTATAGACCAATTTCAATGCTCTCAATTCTTTGTAAAGTAATGGAAAAACTAATTAATTCACAAGTTCTTAAGTACTTAGAAAAACACAAAATTTTGCATGGCAGGCAGTATGGATTTCGCCACAAAAGATCTACAGCAGATCTTCTTTCCTTCGTATCACACTGCTGGAATAAGTCTCTTGAGTTTCTAGGTGAGTCCCAGATCGTTGCTCTTGATATATCCAAAGCTTTTGACCAGGTTTGGCATGCCGCACTTCTTAATAAACTTCCCTCCTATGGTCTTTCAACTAAACTCTGTACTTGGCTCTCTAGTTATCTATCTGATCGTCGTATATCAGTTATTGTGGACGATCATTCTTCAAGCTTTCACCAAGTAAATGCTGGAGTCCCTCAGGACTCGGTTCTGGCACCAACATTGTTTCTTCTTCACATCAACGACCTTCTCTCGTCCACAACTAATTCCATTCATAGTTTCGCCGACGATAGTCCCTTTCACTCCAGTTTTCAGGTTCCTAAGCCCATTACTAAACCTGACTTGGAAAACAAACGCAGAGCGATGCAGGTATCTCTTTCGCAGGATATTGGATTGGGGCGCTAAAAATCTCGTCCATTTTAATGCATCCAAAACACAATCATGTTCCTTGTCGCGAAAGGAGTCATCAAATACTCATCCTCTACTTATGAGCGGCCAAGTTTTACAGAGCAAAGACACCTTTAATCTTGTGGGCGTCACATTTGAAAGTAACCTTAACTGGCATAAACACATTGTATCTATAGCCACGGCAGCTTCAAAAAAGCTTGCATTTCTCTTTCGAGCCAAAAAGTATTTTTCCCCTTCTAATTTATACACTTTATATGTGTCCCAAATCCGACCTCCCTTGGAATATTGTTCTCATATCTGGGGCATGGCGTCCCCCACAACTCTAAGCATTCTTGATTCTATTTAAAGAATAGCTATTCGTCTCATTAATGATCCTTCACTTACAGAAAGGCTTCCTTCTCTTGCACATCGTCGGGGGATTTATCGCTTTTTTATAGGTACTTCCATGGCTTCTGCCCTGAAGAATTGTCCAGTTTAGTTCCTCCACTTACGGTTCCTAACAGAGAAACTCGTAGTTCCGCGCGTATGCATCCCTATACGGTCCAACTGGACAGGCCCCGAACTTCCCACTTTGTTCGTTCTTTTATCCCCAGAGTTTCTAGGTTGTGGAACCTGCTGCCCGCGGAGGTCTTTCCTTCCCCCAAATCTTCAAGTATTTAAGTCCCGTGTCAACAAACTCCCTCTTACCTCGCTTAAGACACCCACGATACGTTAGTATTTAGGCTTTTAGCCTTCGTGGTTTGTCCAAAGATAAAAAAGCTCATATTTTGCTTAATGACACCTGTACCTACCTAAATGAAATGGGGCTTCACTAAGCCGAGCGAGGGTAGCTATAACGTCGCTCATGTAAGACCTACATTTGACTAATTTTAAGTTTGACAGTATTTTACCACAGCTGGCGGGTGAACACATTTGGTGTATTCCTTTTAACTTGTAGAACCGTTCTTCAGAACCGATCAAAACAGTTTTAAAAGGAACAATAAAAAACTGTGGGATTTTCCCGTTGACATGACATTTATAAGATTTGACAGATTTGTTGTTCTTTGTTTAGTTTTTATTTTAGTCGTCCGTGGTTTATTTAATTTTTTTGGGTAATTAATTAACAACAATAAATTATTACAGATATTTTTTAAATATAACCAAGTATATTTACTATTTGCCCTTTGGCATATGTCATTAGTGTGAGGCAAGGGGAGAGGTAATAGAACGGTTCTGCAGAACAATTCGATTATAAAAGGAACACTTACGGTGTTGTTCTGGGCGGTTCTAAAGCATAAAAGGTATACACGAATTGAAGAGTATATTAAATGCGACCAAAATAATATTGGCAGACGATTTAGCTGGTTGTAATTTCGTTGCAGACTTTTGGAAAATTAAAAAAAAAAAATCTGCTAAGAAATTACAACCAGCTAATTTGTTTGTCATATTGAATGATGAAATTCATATAATTTTTTACAATATTTTTAATGATTTATTGGATGAATGCGATAAAAAATAAATATATTTTTAATATATACCTTGTGTTAAGAGTTTTGGTAGTTGTCATCGCGGATTTCATTAAAAATTCTGCAATAAAAAAGGGTACAAAGTCGGTACAGTTTAAATGTAAATAACCAAGAATTTAACGTTTCATCGTTGTTCCATACGACCCAATATACAAAGTTTTCAGTATCCCCCAAATAATAATAATATGTTTCACTTTTCTCCTTCAGTTATATTTCTGGATGCATGGGTTGAACAAAATCATGGAACCGAAAGAAAGCAAAACTGTTAAGCGGGAAAAGCTACAGAAAACATACCTCCTTTTTGTGGTAGCTTTTCATAAAATTACTCTGAACGCTCTGATTACCTTTCTTTGTCTTATTCAGGTTGTTGGACGTTAATGCCATTATAACGTCCAATTGATTTCCGAAATAACATGCGTTATTTCGGCTAATTAACCCAAATGCCTTAATCCAGTGTTGCCAGAACCTGGGTAAAACGTACCCCCTTCCTAACATCGCGCCCGCATCGTACACAGCGTCGCGGAGCATGTCGGCTGGCAAATCGAGGGGAAATTATTCCCCTGCCAAGCGACTCTGCGACTCGGACACACTAGTTGTGTGTGTTAATTCTGCGCGTCTCTACTTTTGGAGATATCCGGCTTGATTTTTAAAATACGGACCAGGATTATGGTAGCTAAAAAACGAAACGTCGTATCGGAAAAATAAAAATATTTTCTTGAAGAGCATAAAAAAGTGCATTGAAAAAGTGCTATTGGTTTTTGAAAATAATCACTAACAGGGCCTTAAAAAATAAAATGGATATTTAAATTTTACGATTTTTTCCAGATATCTCCGAAAGTAACCAGAATTTCTCTTCGCCCAATTATTTAGCATTAGGATGCGCAACTTTGCCTTCATTTAACCAACTCTCTATTTCCTATATTTACCGAGATACCAATGCTAATGCAACGAATTTTTAACACCCTGTATAAAGATACTCGGAATGCTGATTGTTAACCAATTTTTGTTTTATTTAGGTTGTTAAACAATGATGTCTAACATTTCTTTTGAACTTTAATAACTTGTTTTGAAAATACTTGTTTCTAGCCGAGACACAAACCAAAAATATTGTAATTTCTTTAAAGATTTTGGATTCGGTGTGTTTCTTCTTCTGAATCGCTGATTGTCCATTTTTTTGTACCGTGGGCTGACTGTTCATTATAATAATTGTTTCAGTGCTACGTAATTGATAATACCTATTACTATATTATATTTTTTTTTTGTTTTTAGGTAAGTTCCAGAATTTTAGAAAACATTTTGGTTAACGATCATTCAAGTGGGGTAAGACAAAACATATTTTTTACTGTTTAAGTTTTTGTTTTTTTTATTGCCATTATAATTTTTAAGAAACATTACCAAATCAAAAAAGGGCTTGAGGGTTATCTGACAAGAGACAATGTTTCTTTTTTGTTTTTATTTTTTAATTTAGAAAAATATAAAACTAAGAATATTAAGTCTTAATAAACTTTTAAAAATAAAACTTTAATAAATTACACGATAACCGGGAATATTTTGTTAAATACACTACTCAAAAGAATTATCGCATATGCTCGATTTCTTCCATAAGCTTCAATACAAAAATGCTTTCATTAAATGGCCATATCCATTTTAATTATTAAGATGATCAAGACAATTAAAAAAATAAAATGTTAAGAAAACGTGAAGCTATAATCTTTATATTAACCATTGTTTACTGTTAGCAATAAATCCTACGGGGAGATAACAAAAATTGAAAATGGATAACTTTTAATCGCCCTATATAATGTGCTGTTAAAAGGGAGAAATCTGATTGTGTTAATAATTTATACCCTTACCCATTTCTGATATTTTATAATCACAAATTTGACTACTCCTTCAACAGCACATTATATAGGGCGTATCTAAAAATTATCCATTATTTCAATTTTTTTTTATCACCCCGTAGGATTTATTGCTAACAGTAAAAACAATGGTTAATATAAAGTTATAGCTTCACGTTTTCTTAACATTTTATTTTTTTAATTGTCTTGATATCTTAATAATTAAAAGAGATATGGCCATTTTAATGAAAGCATTTTTGTATTGAAGCTTATGGAAAAATCGAGCATATGCGATAATTCTTTTGAGTAGTGTAGTTTAGTAAAAGGTTGAAACGTAAAAGTCTGTAAAGGGTGCCCGGATTTCGTTGCAGTTGAGATAGAGACCTGCGGTTTTCGCAGTGTTGCTACTTTTTGAAAAAACGAAAGATAACACTAAACCTTTTTCATAGCTCTTTGCTTTTACTTTAAGAATTATCCGACTTTGTATCTCCAATAATAGGAAAGTTAGCAATAGTGCCGACTTAAGAATGATCACCCTGTATATAAAGTGTGTCTGAAATTGGTAGGAAATGTATTTGAATATTGAAAAAGTATAAGAGATAGAAAAATGGGTAAAATGGATTTGGGCCATTCAACCATTAGTCAAATGTCTTTGATGACGGCTATATCTTGTTTTGTTTTTGAGTTATTTTGATAAAACTGAAAGTGGACATTTTTAAAAAAGTGCTGTAACCACTGATCTCGATGGATTGCCAATGTTATAACCTGCGCGAAACAAAAGTTACATTTCATGGGCAAAAAACCGGTTTGTGCGCAAGCCAGTTGAGGGTAAACGCAGCTGGCGCCAAACAAACTATTCGCATTTCGGAAAGAATTTGTTGACGGCGGTCTGGTTTTCTGTTTGAAGTACGGTAGCTAATGAGCGTCACGATCAAACCGCAGACGAAGGGTACGGGGTGCCGGTGTTTGTATTTTGCCACGGCTTTTAAGTGCGCATGTTCGTCCACCCATTCATTTGTTTACTGCGCGAAGTCATAAAAATCCGAAAAATGCTTCTTGCCACTGCGGATCTAAATGTAGGTTATCTATGGCTGTAACTTTTTGTTTTAAATAATTTTTAAAATCTGTAAAAACATTATTGGAGGCAACTTTTTCAGAGCAATGCATTTTTGCTTTTAGATTTTAATTTCAACGTTTCGATTTTGGAGATACCATCATCAACTTTTTTTCTTATGGCGGCCATTTTGTTTTTTTGCACATTTTTAAAGAACGTTTTTTCCTTTTAAGAAGATGTATAACAGTTTATAGAAAATTTTAATTTCAATGTCATAAATCGTCAAAATTGTTTGTTTTCCGAGTAGGCCATACCTGCGGAAGTCATTAGCTCTAGAAACAATTGCTATTCAATTCCTAATAAAGACCTATATTGGAAAAGTCAATGCAAGTTTATTCCTTACTTTTATAAAGTTGTGTACCCAAGCAAAAATGGATATTTACCTTGTGTGCATTTGCACATTAAAATATTTAATAATGATATCAATCTGTAAACTTTTCACCAAAAATAGGTTTATGTGTTCAAAAAATTACATTATCTTTATTTTGTTATCCACAACATACAAAAAAGCAAATGATAGTCTATAAATTGACACGAACACAATTGGGAAACTAAATTATACATATTAATCTCTAAAAAACCATGGTAATTTTCTAGAACTCCGATTTTGATGAAATTTCGGTATACGGGGTTTTTTGAGCGAAATCGTTTCGTTCTCGAGATATTCATCATCAGACTTCGAAATTTAAACTAATCCTATTTTTACAATATTCCTCCTCCTTTGGCATGGCTTTTCTTTGATAATGCGGCAACCATACATACACATAGGGCTTCATGGCACACTGGGATTAAAATAATTTAAAGTATAGCTGTTCAATTTAATGCAAAAATAATGTAAAATACGTAAAAACCGGGGTTTTAAAAGGTGAAAATAAAATATTGTATGACACTTTAGCTTTCAATCAAGAATTGTGTGCAAAAAGAAGGGGGAATATAGGGAAAATAGGCTTAGTTCAAATTTAAACTTTGATGATGAATGTCTCGAGAACGAAACGCTGTTTTTTAAAGGCACTTTTTGGTTGCACCTAACCACTTAAATTTAAATATCTTAAAAACGGTTCCTCACAGCCATTCTTACAAAGTATACCTTTTGTTTGTAGAAATCATAGGAAAATTTACTGGTTTACTTAAGTGGTACATACGAGTGTAGCACGAAAAGTTAGGACGTTTTAGAAAAATTTAAATAGTGTAGTCCGCCCTCTCGGGTTTACACATAAAAATAAGATCAGATCTGAATAGCTCATGTCAAAAAACCCGTAGATACCGAGTTTTATAAAAATATTTGAAACGCATCAAAAATTATCGAAATAAATTAAAAATATGTTTTTTCACTTTTACACCCTGTATCTTTTTTTTATCTTTGGACAATCCACGAAGGCTGAAAGCCTAAATACTAACGTACCGTAGGTGTCTTAAGCAGGGTAAGAGGAAGTTTGTTAACACGGGACTTAAAAACTTGAAGATTTGGGGGAAGGGAAAGACCTCCGCTGGCAGCAGGTTCCACAGTCTAGAAACTCTAGGGATAAAAGAACGAACGAAATGGGAAGTTCGGGCCCTGTCCAATTGAACTGTATGGGGATGCATACGCGCGGCACCACGAGTTTCTCTGTTGGGAACTGCAAGAGGAGGGACTATACTGGACAATTCGTCGGAGCAGAAGCCGTAAAAGTATCTATAGAAGAGCGATAGATCTCCCACAGCTCGTCGATGAGCAAGAGAAGAAGTCTTTGGGTAAGTAAAGGATCATTAATAAGACGAACAGCCCTTCTTTGAATGACATCAAGAATGCTGAGGGTTGTAGGGGATGCCATTCCCCAGACATGAGAACAATATTCCAGAGAGGGTCGAATTTGGGACACATACAAAGTGTATAAATTGGAAGGAGAAAAATACTTTTTGGCTCGGAAAAGAAATCCAAGCTTTTGAAGCCGCGGTGGCTATAGATACAATGTGTTTATGTCAGTTAAGGTTATTCTCAAATGTGATGCCCACAAGGTTAAATGTGTCCCCGCTCTGCAAAACCTGGTCACTCATAAGCAAGGGATGAGTGTTTGATGATTTTTTCGCGACAAGGAACACGATTGTGTTTTGGATGCATTAAATTGAACGAGATTTTTGGCGTCCCAATCCAATATCAAATTGAGATCCTGTGAAAGAGATATCTGCATCGCTCTGCGTTTGCTTTCCAAGTCGGGTTGAGAGATTGGTTTGGGAACCTGAAAAGTGGAGTGAAGGGTACTATCGTCAGCATAACTATGAATGGGATTGGTTGTGGAAGAAAGAAGGTCGTTGATGTGAAGAAGAAACAAAGTTGGTGCTAGTACTGAACCCTGTGGCACTCCAGCATTAATTTCGTGAAAGCTTGAAGAGTGGCCATCAACAATGACTGATATACGTCGAATTAGATTCCTTATTATCAACTTTTGGTTATAGGTATGTGTGGTTTAATCCTAATCCTATAGCTGCAATCATAGTTCCACTTTTTAAGAATATTTTTTAAGAGAGCTATTATAATTGTAAAATATGAAATTTAAAATATGGCAAAAACATTCTATAATTTATAGCTTAGCAATAAGTGTAAAGAAAATTGTTTTTTTACAGATTATTATGCAAGTAAAATTTAGTTTTTCAATTGTGTTCGTGCCAATTTGCCGACACGATGAATTTGACTTTTGTATGGTATGTTATTTGTGATGGGTAATAAAATTTAAAAAAAAAATGTTTTTGCCACATTTCTGGTAGAAATTTTGCAGCTTAATATTAATTATTAATACGTAATGTGCTGATGCACACCAGAGTTTCTTTATAAGAAGGGGTTTAGACATAAGCAAGACCGGGAATAGCTTTTGTCAGAGACGTGAGGGTGTGAGAATTACGATTTCGGTTGGCAGTTCTGTTCAAAGTTGGTAGCATTATCAGCTGATGACAGAGTCATGCCTTGTCGAAGCTTTGTTTGGTAAAAACTGTGGAAATTTGCCATTTTTATTTTGATTGTATATTTTGCAAGGATTTCCAGTTGTTAATGTTTTTGGTTAGTTTAGAGACTTCACATATTATTGGTTCGGACTCGTTTTATTTTAGAGATTTTAATAGTGTTTAGTCGAATAGTTTTCAGTCATTCGTGTTTTTATATACATATGATACTGATGAGTGTCCGCTAATTAATGGTACACAGAAAAACCACAGATTTCTTATGCGAAAATACCCATTTAAGATTTAAACAAACATATCTATATCCAAAAGTTAATGATAAGGAAGATACGGGGTGTTAAAGGGATATAAATATTTTTTATTCATGCATTTCGATAATTTCTGATATGTTTTAAACATTTTAATAAAACTCGGTATCCAGGAGTTTTTAGCTATCAGCTATTTATATCTGAGCAGTTGTAATTATAGCTAATACGATGTTATTGAAGGTACATACTTTCGGGTGCACTGAACAACTAAAACGTGAATACCTTAAAAACGGTTGTCAAGACCGATTCTTACTAAGTATACCTTTTTTGTGCAGAAAGCATAGAAAGGCTTACTAGTTTACATACATACAGAATAGTAACAAAAAATTGGGTAGTTTTAGAGAAATTTAAATAGTGTACCCATCGCCCTCTAGTCTACACACAAAAATTAAATATTCGATCTAAAAAGCTAATGTTAAAAACCCTGAGATACCGTTTTATTGAGATATTTAAAAAGGGGGAACAATTATCAAAATAAATTTACTTTTTCTTTTACTATGACACCCCCGTATCTTCCTTATTATAAACTTTTGGATATTAGGTATGTTTGGTTAAATCTTAATATTTTGGCATAAGGAATCTGTGGTTTTTCTGTGTACCATTCATTAGCGGACACCTTGTATACAAAGTTTTTAAAATGGTTTTTGACTTACGGAACCATGGAAAATGTTTTGCACTGCCAGGTACCTCATCGTCCTGTCGTCGCTTTGATAATTTTTAATTCTCGATATTTAAACCACATTTATGTTTTTGTTTTAGGTTATGCCTATTAAAATAATCCAATAAATTTTGTTTACAACATACAGTTCTTTTTTGTTTTCTCCTTAATTCTACGCCACTGATCTGCCTAAAATCAAACATGGCCGAAAATGGCCCGACTTGACGTCACAGCCGCCTAGCCAATATGGCGAATGTCGTGACCTTATCTCATCAATCGACTTTGATGCACACAAGGGAAATACCATCTTTGTTTGGTTACATAAGTTTATACAAGTTAGTAATAAACTTGCATTGACTTTTCCAACATAGGTCCTTATTAGGAATGACAATTGTTTCTAGAGCTAATGACTTTCGCAGTTATAGCCAACTCGGACAAAAAATTAATTTTGATGATTTTTGGAAATTAAAAAATTTCTATAAAGTGTTATACATCATCTTAAAGGGAAAAACGTTTTTAGAAATGTACAAAAAAAACAAAAGTTGATGATGGTATTTCAAACCCGAAACGTTACAATCAAAACCTGAAAATAGAAATGCATGGCTTTTAAAAAGTTGTCCTAATAATGCTTGTTTGAAAAATTATTTAAAATAAAAAATTAACAGCACTTTTTCAAAAATGCACATTTTCAGTTTTTTGAAAATAACTCAAAACCAAACAAGACACAGCTGTCATCAAAAAGGCATTAGATTAACGGTTAAATGGCCCACAACTTACCCCATTTAACCATCCTTCGATCTCTTATAGTTTCCAAAATCCCTATACATTTCCTATCAATTTCGGACACACATTATAATTTGGCGTTTTCGTACATTTTTAATTGTAATATAAATCCACATTGTTAAATAATTGAATGATTCTGATTATGCTGGCAAATTTAAATTTACAATCTTTACCAAGACAACACGTTTTGTAATGTTAGTCGTTTAACCAAAGGTCACAGATTAAATTCGGTCATAAACTGTTTTAAACAAATAAAAAAGATTGCTAATTAAGCAGTTCATAACATTTATTAGTGTGTTTTACCGCGCAGTTCTGTCGTGTTTAGATTTTTAAAAATGCCCCACACGCTGCCCTATACAAATCAGCCATTGGGATGGAACAAGGAAACATTTGACGCTGGTAAGAACGACAAATTATTAAATAATTATAAAACAGGTGGTTAAATTTTTGCTTTTTCTAATATACAGAGTCATAAGATGTCGATAACTATAACAATATGACATTTTTTAAAGTTTGAAGCTATGTAAAAGTGATGACGATCTCAAACTAGTGACGTTTTTGGCACTACCGAAAGTACGTATCAACTTGCCTATTTTAGATGAGACACCCTATAGATTATTACATTTTTTTAATTCTGCGCAAGATTATAGGCACTTTTGTGTATCATATTATTGCAAAATATAAATTGCGTCAGGAATAATTTTCTTGATGCGTAAAATAGGTATACAGTGTCTAACTTAACTAACTATACTTGTAAATTCTTTTTTATATACAGGGTGTCCGGGAAAATGTGGGAAATCTCTCGCACACTTATTTATTTATTTATTTATTTATTTATTAAACGGATACACCATTTTTACATTTGTTTTCTACAATAAACTCTAAAAGTATAACAATAATAAAAATTTGACATGAGTGCTTAACAACTAGCTTTAACATTCCAGAATCAGTCTTTTTAGTTTGTTTCTAAATGAGTTGAGAGACAGACCAAAAGAAGTCCAGGTTGGGAAACCCATTTACAGTCTTAACAATTCTATTCAAGGGCATGTTCTGAGCATGTAGGGTGTTATAATGCTTACTAGACAACAGTGGTGGCATTCTTAAACTTCTAGGGGGTACATAAAAATCAATGTTACCCAATATACTAGGTGATGCTATAATGTTATTTATAACCTTATAAAAAAATAAAAGTTCGAAATACTGTCTGCGGTCTTCAAGCCTAGTTAAACCGTGATATGACCTCACCTCTTCCAAACTCAACAGCAAACCTCTTTGCGCCATACGGTATCTTAGGTGTTTTAAGAATTTCACCTGTATCGATTCTAAACGTTTTTATGTATCTCGTAATAGGGGCTCCAAACTAAACAACAATACTCCAATGCAGAGCGTACATAACTAACAAACAACATTCTCAATCCACATAGATTATTAAAATCATTCGACATTCTTGTGACCATACCCAACATACGATTGCTTTTATTGATAATTGCTTCATAGTGATCCGTATAACGAAGTTCACTATCCAGCCACACACCCAGATCTTTCACCACATCCACTCTGCGCAGTTCCGCTCCCCCTAACCTGTATTTAAAATCCCTCATATGCTTCTTGCGACTAAATATAATGTATGAACACTTGTCCACATTAAGTTTAAGGTTATTTTTCAAGCACCATGCCGCCAACCTATCCAAGTCCTCCTGCAGTGACTCACAATCCTTATCGGACCTCACAACTCTATAAAGTTTTAAATCGTCCGCAAAAAGAAGGTATTCTGAACTAAAATGCTGCCCAATGTCGTTCACCAGCAGCTGAAACAGCTTTGGGCCCAAGTGACTTCCCTTGTGGCACACCCGATATGACGTCAATTTTTGAAGATAAAAAACCAGCCATTTTGACTTGCAATGTTCTTCCTTGAAGGTATGAGGAAATCCATGAATAGAATGGTTCCCCAATGCCAAAAGTTTTTAGTTTATTTAGGAGTACACTCTGATCCAGTAGGTCAAATGCCTTGCTAAAGTCTGTATAGATTGCATGCACCTCGAAACCATCATCCATGGCTGCACTGATGTAATTTGTGTACAAAAAAGGTTCGTCTCGGTAGAACGGCCCTCCTCAAAACCATGCTGCTGCTCTACAATATTATTTTTAAAAATCTTAAGTGAGGGCATAATCATCACTTCCATCACTTTGGGAATGGCAGATTGCGCCACAATAGGTCTATAATTTTTGACATCACTGTTGTTCCCCGCCTTAAATATGGGTGAGACAAACGAATGCTTCCATTTGCTAGGAAAAACACCAGTAGACAAGGATCTGTTGAAGATAAAAGAGAGAGGCTCACAAAGAGACACAGCACACTCTCGCAACATTTTATTAGGCAGCATATCAGGACCAGCACTCTTTTTACATCCAATGACAACAGACACTCAAGCAAACATTCAAACCTTACCTCAATTTGACTAACATCAACCTGCAAATCACCGGCCGTTTTCTCTTCCTCATCATTATCCATGACCAGACCACTAAAACTCTGGTAAACAGAGTTAAAGTGCACAGCAAAAAGCTCCGCTACTTCTTGCCCTCCATCCGCCTGTCGATCACCCAAAAACATTGTTTCCTGAATATCAGTATACTTTTGTGTCCTTGACCTAGCAAATTTCCAAAATACGTTGATATTTTCCCCCATTTGCTGCTCCACATTTGAGATATATCTACTATAGCACTCTTCAGTCAGTACCTTACATTCACTCCTCAACACATTAAATTCTGCATAGTATTGAAGTTTATTTGTTGTTTTATATTTTTATGAGCAACTTTCTTTTCTATTACTTTCCGTTTTAATTCTGAACTGAACCATGAAGGAAAATTTGATCTTTTTACTTCGTATTTTGGCACAAAAAGTCAACTGCGTGAAACAGAATTTTATAAAATTCGTCGACAATAGTATCAATATTTTCCAAACAATACAAACTAATCCAATTTACTTCAAGCAAATAATTATTCATAGCACCATAGTCGACTTTATAAAAATTATAACGATATTCATTTTTGCATCTAACAGCTTGCGATTCAAAAGACAGAATTGATTCAAGAGGAGGATGATATTTATCAGATGGCACTATAGGATCACCCCTGGTAACATTTAAGTAGTGACTAGAAAAGCATAAATCTAATACTGAGTTGCTATCATTGTAAACATAGTTATATTGACATAATCCTAAATAAGACATTTCTTCACATACTAAAATTTCTATATCACTTTTAACATTCTTAGCAACTAAATTATCACAATCCCATGTCAGCCCTGGAAGGTTATAATCACCCGTTATAATGATCCTATGATCATTACCATATTCATTAAAAACAAAATTCACAGCCTGAATATGACTTTCATAAACCTCCAAGGCTGAACGGGGTGGCAAATACACACAGCCAAATATAAACTTAATGTGACCTATCTTAACTTTAACAAAAATATGTTCCGCGTTACAGTTTTCCAAAGGTATGACAGTAGAGTCTAAAACATTACTCACAGCTATAACTACGCCCCCTCCACGCTTTTTATCACTTGACATACCATCTCTATCTCTGCGGTAGATCCTATAGGAATCACAAAATACTTCACTATCACTTATGTCGGGAGTAAGCCAGGTTTCAGACAACAAGATGACATCATGTGCTGAAGAGGAAGATGCCAAAAATATTTCCTTTAACTTTGTCCGTAATCCTCGCACATTTTGATAATATAATGCCAAATGATCAATGGTCAAACGTCTGGTGTTACATCGTTTTTTGGATCACTTGTTGAAGTACTATAAGTAGCTCGATCAGCAGCCTTGGATATATATGGGGTACCATTTTTATATCTTATTATTAGATTTTCTTCTCCGTTTGCCAACCTTTCATTTAACTCCTGATATAGCTTCTTAACAAATTTGCGCTGCATTTCTGTGAGGTCAGCTTTAACATAAATATCCGTAGACTTAAGCTTGAATCTCCTCTTAAGGCACTCTATTGCAGTGCTCGAGTCCCCAAAGATTACTTTGACAGGTCTGGGTTTGGTGCTGCTCTTCCCTACTCTAACAACCCTGAAGTCAGGCTGTGGAGTTATTTCCATCCTCTGCAAAACATCCAAAACATGCTCTTTGTCATGCTTTATTCTATCGGTAGGTGTTTTCAACTTACTTTCTAGAATATTAAACATCATAACATTTTTAGACCTAGAGGCTCTATCCTGAATTTCTTGAATAGTATCTGTATTTGAAACAACCGTAGCCTGGGTGTCTTTTGCAGCTATTCCAACTTGTGCCGTAGAATTGCCATCGATCAATAGATCAAATTTACTTTTTAATACTGCTACTTCGCTTTCTAGAAGTTCAATTCTTTCATCCCTCGCCTGCTGCGATACCTTAATGTCCTCCAGCACAGTCTGGAAAACATTTTTTTGGTCCAGAAGGAGATTCACAATAAGAGAAATAACAGAAAGAACGTCTTTATTGCTGGCATTCGTCTTTTTTAACAAGGTTGTAATTTTTGATTTAAGTATAACCTCACTTTCTGTGGTGGTTACCGAACCGTCGTCCGAGGCTCTAAGTCCAAGAGTTAAATGGTCAGAACAAGTTGCCCCTTTAGCACTGGTCGTTCTTTTGGGTCGCCCACGCCGCCAATCTCGGCGGGTAGGGAGTCACTGCTGATTCCAACCGAAATTCTTCTAACCTCAACTTTTTTGCATGAAGAACATTCCCAATTATGGGACTTTGTTTTCCTAAACACAGCACAGATTTTGTCATATTCCGCTTTGGAAAGTCCCGAGCAACCCTTGTGCAACCAAGAGCAACACGATGAGCACTCAATAGAAGATTGATATTCTTTACTTCACACGATCTAAACCAAGCAAACTTACGCGGCCGCCATCTTTGATCTCCTCGCACGTATGAAACTAGATGAAAATAACACGACAAGTTCCTATAAAATTTTTTTCCGTTTAAGCCCCCTGCGGAGATATGATCCCCTAAAGGGGCAGCTAGAAATCGATTTTTCGTGAATAACTTTTAAAGCGCTCTGTATAATTTGATAATATTTTAGTACGATGCATACTAGTAAAGACCTCTTAAAATAGTGCCCTTGAAACTTATGTCGCTTCTTTAGTTTGCCAGGGACGGACTAGTTTTCGCACATTATTGATAATATTTTTTACGCCCTGTATGGTGAAGACACAAAAAATATGTTTTTGGGTAGTTTAAACCTTTTGCTAAAAAAAAGGTACTCTTGTTTGACATCGATAAAATGAGCCGTTTTCGAGTAAAAAATTATTTTAACAATAAGAGTTTATTTTTGTTTGATAATACAATATTTTATTTTCGATGTAATTTGTAATTTTTGATTCAGTATTGAAGTCCTCTCGTAGACAGGTCAGGAATTTGTTGCAAATGTTGTTAAAATAATGTTTTACTCAAAAACGGCTCATTTTATCGATGTCAAACAAGCGTTAACCTTTTTTTGCAAAAGGTTTAAACTACCTAAAAACATATTTTTGTGTCTTCACCATACAGGGCGTAAAAAATATTATCAATAATGTGCGAAAACTAGTCCGTCCCTGGCAAATTAAAGAAGCGACATAAGTTTCAAGGGCACTATTTTAAGTAGGTCTTTACTAGTATGCATCGTACTAAAATATTATCAAATTATACAGAGCGCTTTAAAAGTTATTCACGAAAAATCGATTTCTAGCTGCCCCTTTAGGGGATCATATCTCCACAGGGGAGCCAAACGGAAAAAATTTATAGGAACTTGTCGTGTTATTTTCATCTATTTCCATACGTGTGCGAGAGATTTCCACATTTTCCCGGACACCCTGTATATTGCGAACAAAGTTTTTGTTTATAAAAATTTTTGCTTCATCAAATATTAAAAGCTATTATAAAAATTTTTGTAGGATATACAGAATCTTTTCAAATCGTAAAAATATTACTTTGAAAAATAAAAAAAATCAGAAAAATATAATTTTGAAGCCACCCAATTAAATACTGTGAACAAGTAACCGAAAGTGTATACCCAGTATTTTTTTGTGCTGGTTTTTAGGGAAAATTAAGGTTAACCCAAAAATATATATGTATGTGATTACCCCAAAGAATTTGAGGGTAAATCACATCCCCGCCAGAAAGATTAATTGATGTCTAATTTTGAAGATCGTTTAACCCGTATCATATTCTTTGAGTTTAAGTAGCTTGCTTGAGTTACAGGTAATAAAAAAAAAATTGACAAGCTGTCATATTAACGGAAAATAATATGCAGAGCCTTCAAAGTTGACAGTTTAAATCCGGGACAAGGGACCTTTAAAATAATGTATCACTCGACCCTCTTCTTTCCATCTAAAATGTACACACTGTATGTACAAATGCCGACGAGGTATAGTTAAAATCCATCCGTGGACACACTGTACGTTTTAATTACATAATTAAAAAAGACAATGTTGTAACCTGTGTGTGCGTCTGAAACTACTCCTTTTATATTTTTAAAAAAGCTAGACGACAATAATTTGTCGTCTAGGTTCAACAACATCAATATTTTCAGCTTAAGCCGAATAAAAATTGACCACTAGGGACTAAAGTCAAATTTTTCTTGCTAAACGCATTCGATCAGGAGTGGTTTAAACCGTATTGATTTTAATTTTTAGGTTTAATATGTAGGGGTAGGGCGGGGCTAGTTGAGCAATTTTTCACTTGATCAGTTATAGCTCCTCAAAAATAAGTCTTAATGGCCTATAACGCATACTGATGGATTAGCAATTTATTTACTGCCTTTTTATTTTATTAATATTTAAAACGCTCATCCTTTTTATTAAAAAAAAACTTTCTTTTAATGTGTTATCACCATTTTGTCAGAAAATATTTTTTAATAATTTGCTTATAATGGAATACGTGATAAGTAAGAGAAAAATAATAAAACAGTAAATATCGCCTTTTTATATCCGTTTCAAAATCACATATTTTTTTATTTTGTATTTTTGCTTATCATTTTGGTTAAAAAATTCTTATAACATTTTTTATGTAACCAGATTATAGTAAAATCGAGTTTTGAGTAATACTCTTGGGTATCTGACCTGATCTGTCAGTTTTTCCAATGCTATAATATTCTAATGGTTTCATCAGATGTTTATAGAAACCATATTTTTATTTACTTACACAGTCGATTTACAAAAACAATTTTCTTCTCGAGTGGCAATAAAATATTAATTAGGTGGAAAATTTCAGTTCATTTGGTAGCAGATTTGATTAAATTGTGCAAACAAATTTTGTTATGGAAAACTTGAGAAGCCGTCACCAAGGGAAAAACCAATGAAAACACATTACATAATTTGTAAAAATAAAAATAAGAGAAGTGTGAAGATTTGTTGGAAAATTTACATATTTATTAATTTTTGTAATATTAGGATATACAACGTGTCCAAGATAAGATGGGCATCTTGAAAATGGTAGGAGATACGTAAAAAGTGGGAACAAAGTTGAAGTTTAATCGTACCTAATAATATGCTATTTAGAAAGTTTTAAAAATTCGAGTATTTCCGGAGATTATAAAATTATTTGTGCTTTTTAAAGTTATTATTTTTACTACTAAACTAGTGTATTAGTTTACAATGTGGAGCTTTTTTTCGCCCTTTCAGGGTCATCCCACCCAGGCCCGAACGGCCGCCCCCTAGGTGGTGCACTCGCAGCCTGAAGGCTTATTGTACCTTGACCCCTACTCCTTCCCATTCACACACCATTCATTCCATAACTTGGATGGTTGTTGCTCGGTCCGTTCGTTCACCCCGAGGCAGAACACCGCGTGCCGTTGCCCAAAACCGACAACGCCGGTCACCCATCCAAGTTATGGGCGCGCACTTCACTGCTTAACTCCGGAGATCGACGCTGCCGATACAACCGGAGCAGCCACAAGCGCGAATAAAATTGGCTTTGAAGTTTCGATATTAAAATATCGGGACCGTATTTAAAAAATGTGATTTAGTGATGATAGGGGTTTTCGTCAAATTCAGCTTGGTTTAATAAAGTAATTTATTAACTTAAAATCAAGGGTAATTTTTAAAAATACAGGCCCGTATTAGGATTAAACCTCAATGTGTAATATATCATTTAATTTGTATTAAAATCGACTTTAAAATTTTAATATTAAAATATCAGGACCGTATTTAAAAAATAATCAAGTTGATGATGGTCCTACACAAACGAAACGTCGGAGTTTAAATAAAATATCACCATTGGATAGAGCAGAAAAAGTGGCAATGCAAAAGTGCAATTTATAGGCCTCGTAAGGCTCTTTATATACCGGTTTAGCTAAGTGATATAAGCAATATAGGCTAGTAAAGCAGCAACAAAGCGGGACCAATGCACAGTGCGTTAAGGCGCGCTTGTGGCTGCTCCGGTTGTCTCGGCAGCGTCGATCTCCGGAGTTAAGCAGTGAAGTGCGCGCCTATAACTTGGATGGGGGACCGGCGGGTTTTGGGCAACGGCACGCGGTGTTCTGCTCGAGGGTGAACGAACGGACCGAGCAACAACCATCCAAGTTATGGAATGAATGGTGTGTGAATGGGAAGGAGTAGGGGTCAGGTACAATAAGCCTTCAGGCTGCAGTGCACCACCTAGAGGGGCGGTCGTCGGACCTGGGTGGGATGACCCCGAAAGGGCGAAAAAAAAAAAAAACATTGCGTTAAGCGATAGGGATTTCGGGACAAAAATCGTATCAGTCTTAATGCACTAATAGAGTTCTGTTATTAATAATCGAGTAGAGTACAATGGCCCAAGAGAGATCAATTCTTCTTTTTTAACTCGCATCTTTGATTGTCTCTCGAGATTCGTATTTCATGACCAAGATATATGTACTTATCAACAAACTCCACTTCGCAGTCACCAATGGCAATGTTTCCACTTGGAACTAGATTTGTCATCCATTTGGTTTTTAAAATATTCATTTTAGTCTTATTTGAGCACATACTGCCTGAATATCTTGAAGCATTGTTTTGATATCTTGTAGATTGTCGGACAAAAAACAATATCGTCCACGAAACGTAAATTTTTCAGGTTCAGGACATCTATATTTATATCCTTTTCGCTCCATTTAAGCATCTTAAAGGCATATTCCAAATCGGTAATAAACAGTTTGGGTGACATAGTGTGCCTCCTTGTCGCGCCCCTCTACCGATTTTTATGGGGTTGGTGTTCTCGTGTAGTTTTACCATCATGGTTGCATTTTTATAGATGTTGTATATTAGCTTAGTGTAGCGATAATCCACACGACATTCTTGTAAGGATTTTAAGACTGCGACAGTTTAGAAGGCCTTTTGGAAGTCTACAAAGGCAACGGCAAGTGGTCTATTATATTCGATTGATTTTTTAATAACAGTTTTATTACTTTGAAGATGTTCATTAGTTCCGAAACTTCTGCTCTATTGGTTGGTAAAGTCCAACTTTTCTAGTCGTCAACCGTTCAGCCCTTCTGTAATGCACTGCTGAAAACCTACAATGTCCGATGGACCTTTTTATGGTCTATTGCTGAAGGTCAGCTTATGCCGTTCTTAACCAACGTCAATTATTTATTTGGCTCGTACAATCCTGTGGTCACTTCCGGTGGTTACTTTGTTAAGTACTAATACGTCCTTCACTATGACCCTTTTATCGGTAATTATGAAATCTATTTCATTATTTGTACGCCCATCCGGGCTTCGACATGTCCATCTCCTATTAGGTCTTTTAGGAAAGAAACTGTTCATCTGGAAAAATAGTTTCGCAGGAGCGATTCCCATGTAGTGTTTCTCCGCGATCATTTCTGCCCTCTAGCCCGAAGTTGCCCAATGGAAACATCGGCAGGGTTCGATCTTATCCCCATTTTGGCATTAAAATCACCGCACAAAATTGTGAAATGTGTTGGCTTCATCGTTTGAAGCAGCGTTAATGTCATCGTAAAACATGTCTACTTCCTCGTCAGTATGATTTGAGGTAGGCGCATAAACTTGTATGACCTTGATATTATAACTGTTGTTGAATCTAAGAGCAAGGCATATTACTCTTGTGTATCAGAAAGCCGGTTTCTCCCACTGAGCTATTGTCATCTTCTGCGTAGTAGAAGCTGTCCCCAGATTTTAATGTGATAATGACTATTCACCATGCCTTCTTACTTCACTAAGACCTACTATATCCCACTTTATGTTTCCAATTCACCTCATGCTCAGTTAACCGTTTCTCCGATAATAATGCTCCTCTCTTGGGCTGCATATGGCAAACTTAGGGATGTATTTAAAAGTAATCTCCCAATCTGTTTAAAGCGAAAGGTGTTTAATCAGTGCATTCTGCCGGTTATGACTTATGGCGCTGAAACTTTGACTTTAACCGTCACATCTGCTAAGAAGCTCAGAATAACGCGGCGTAAAGCTTAGTTCATAAGCTTGCGAAATGTGATTTGCGAAACTTGTTCTAATTGGTCAATTTGTAACGACTTTCGAATGTTTCGTTACAAACTGACCTACAGAACTACGATTCGCAAATCGCATTTCGCAAGCCTATGAACAAGACTTAAGATGGAAAGATCGATGCTTGGTGTGTCACTTCGAGACCTCGTTAGTAACGAAATGTTACGGGTGAGAACAGGGTCACGGATGTTGTCTATCTGGTGGCTGCGCTGAAATGGAACTGGGCGGGACATGTGGCACGCATGAGAGATGGCAGATGGACGAGGAGGTTGCTCGAGTGGAAACCAAGAGGTGACAAGAGACGTAGGGAGACCTCGACGCGATGGACGGATGATATAAGAAGAATGACCGTGCTCAAGACCGATGACGGTACGGCAGAAATAGGGAGGCCTATATCCAGCAGTGCATGCAAAGTGACTGATTGATGATGATGATGATGATGATGATGATGACGACGAGTACAATGCCCTGCTAAAACAGAATGCAATACTGTAATATTATAGATTTAATACATTATTACACATATTATACATTTAGGTTGTTATCAAAATAATAATTTTGGCATTTTTGTCCACATATCGACGCACCTTGTTTACATACCGAAATTCTTTATCCAATCTCTACCTATTGGTATTCTACACATGTTAGACCATTTCTTTTCCACGCATTGCCAGTAAACCTTTCGACTTGCTGTATACATAAAATAAATATTCCAATACAATTATATTAGGAATTTGTTTCTCAGTTTAAAATTATAATTTTTATATGTGAGATACAATAATAAGTTGTAATGTTGCAATTATCACGCCACAGGCTAAACAATGAACTTATTCGTTCTTTCCGATCACTTCACTTTGTTTTTTATCCGTACTGCGTTCTAGTGAATTGTTGCTCAATGTCAACGTAATGATCATTTAATTTAATAATATCTAAATTATATACAGAGTGTATGACAAATTCGAGGGGCACAGGATTTGTGAAATTGGGACAAGTTGCGTATTTTTATGCAGAACAATATTTCGTCCAAAAAGTTTAAAAATTTGCGGCCGTTTTGGAATTATCCGGAAAAAAACCGAAATATTGCGAAACAGTTTTTTTCTCAGTTTAGTTAAAGAGAATACATATTTTAAAACAAACGACACATTATCATTGCCACTTTTTCTGTTCTATAAAATGATGTCATTAAATTTAAGATCCGACGTTTCGTCTTTGAGCCACCACCAACCGGATCATTCCGAAACGGCTGCAACTTTTTAAATTTTTAAAACGGAATATTGTTAAGCATAAAAATGCCCAACTTTTCCCCAATTTAACCGCTGTATAATTTATAATTTTTAAATTCCCTGAGCTGAAATACATCGATTGGCTATCTTGAATTTATTAAAAAATATGGGAAAAGTAAAACTAAACAGACCAAAGTCGATTGATGAGATAAGGTACGACATTCATATTGGCTAGCGTGGCTGTAACGTCAAGTCGGGCCATTTTCGGCCATGTTTGATTTTATGCAGATCAGTGGCGTAGAATTAAGGAGAAAACAAAAAAGATCTGTATGTTGTAAACAAAATTTATTGAATTATTTTAATAGGCATAACCTAAAACAAAAACATAAATGTGGTTTAAATATTGAAAATTAAAAATTATCAAAGCGACGACAGGACGATGAGGTACCTGGCAGAGCAAAACATTTTCCATGGTTCCGTAAGTCAAAAACCATTTTAAAAACTTTGTATACAAGGTGTCCGCTAATGAATGGTACACAGAAAAACCACAGATTCCTTATGCCAAAATATTAAGATTTAACCAAACATACCTAATATCCAAAAGTTTATAATAAGGAAGATACGGGGGTGTCATAGTAAAAAGAAAAAGTAAATTTATTTCGATAATTGTTCCCCCTTTTTAAATATCTTAATAAAACGGTATCTCGGGGTTTTTAAACATTAGCATTTCAGATCGAATATTAATTTTTGTGTGTAGACTAGAGGCCGATGGGTACACTATTTAAAATTCTCTAAAACTACCCAATTTTTTGTTACTACCCTGTATGTATGTAAACTAGTAAGCTTCTCTATGCTTTCTGCACAAAATAGGTATACTTAGTAAGAATCGGTCTTGACAACCGTTTTTAAGGTATTCACGTTTTAGTTGTTCAGTGCACCCGAAAGTATGTACCTTCAATAACATCGTATTAGCTATAATTACAACTGCTCAGATATAAATAGCTGATAGCTAAAAACTCCTGGATACCGAGTTTTATTAAAATGTTTAAAACATATCAAAAATTATCGAAATGCATGAATACAAAATATTTATATCCCTTTAACACCCCGTATCTTCCTTATCATTAACTTTTGGATATAGGTATGTTTGTTTAAATCCTAAATGGGTATTTTCGCATAAGAAATCTGTAGTTTTTCTGTGTACCATTAATTAGCGGACACTCATCAGTATCATATGTATATTAAAAACACGAATGACTGAAAACTATTCAACTAAACACTATCAAAATCTCTAAAATAAAACGAGTCCGAACCAATAATATGTGAAGTGTCACAGTTTTTACCAAACAAAGCTTCGACAAGGCACGACTCTGTCATCAGCTGATAATGCTACCAACTTTGAACAGAACTGCCAACCGAAATCGTAATTCTCACACACTCACGTCCCTGACAAAAGCTATCTCCGGTCTTGCTTATGTCTAAACCCCTTCTCATAAAGAAACTCTGAAACAGACTATTCGCTTTATCGGGAAGAATTTATCAACGCCTTGACTGGGTTTTCCGTTCGAAGCATGTTCGAAGTAAGGTAGCTAAATACCGTGTATGGAGTGCATAGCTTTTAAGTACGTATGTTTGTACACCCCCGATTTGGTTCTTGCCACTGTGGATCTAAATGTGGGTTATCTATGGCAAAAATGACTTGCAACGATATTCTTGACTAAATGGTAAAAACGCTGTAAAACATTTGGCCCAGTTAAATAGATGTAAATGTTAAATACATAGAATGTCTAAGCATTTTTTATTTTATAATATTGGTTAAAAAAATTTTTGTGCTATAAGAGTGTTTTTTAGGCATTAGTGCATACCTATTTCGAAATTTTGTATGTAAAGAAAACCAGCCCCGGATCTAGCCTACTAGTGCCTTTATACAAAGTGTTACAAATTTAAGGAACACCATTAGGATCTCGAAAACGTGTTAGCGATACAGGGTTGGTTAAATTCGGTAAAGTTGCGTATTTTTATGCTTAACAATATTCCGTTTTAGAAATTTGCAGCTCTTTCGGAATTATCCAGAAAAAAACGAAATTTTGCGAAACTGTTTTTACTTTTTTCGTCGGTTTATTTAAAGAGATATTTTAAAACAAACGACACTTTATCATTGACACTTTTTTGTTCTAGAAAATGATGTCACTAACTTTGACCCACCATCATCAGCTTTGTTTATTTAAAACGGTGGAATACTTGGTTTTAAACTTAATAAACTCGTATTTTAATTTTAAATCCAACGATCACACATTCATTCGACATTTCGAACCAAAATACCATCATCCACTAGCTTCCATACTTTTTATAAAACCAACTATTGCTAATATACTTGAAGACCATGCTACACTTTTTAAAGAATAAAATTATTTTAAAAGCTAATTCTTCTATGGTCATAGGTAAATATAGTAGCTACCTATTTTGTGCTATGATGTTATGATTTTTAGTTTTTTATTTATTGTCTAATAATATTAGATTATACAGGGTCCGGCATTGTAACTTTCTTTTTTCATAGATAAAAAATAAAAACATATATTGCACATTTTTATTTATTTTTTATTAGCATTAGACAATAACATGGGAAGTTTGAAATCGAGTTGTTTTAAATAGAATATTTGACAAGTGTCTACCATTACTGTCGATACATTGCTGTAACCGATTTCTGAAGTGTGCGTGGACCCTTTCCAGCATATCATTCGGTACGTTGGCTATCTCGTAAAGAATATTGTTTTTAATTTGAGGTAGCCCCATAGAAAATAATCACATGGGGCTAGATCTGGCGATCGTGCGGGCCATGGAACGTCACCTCGGTTGGAGATAAGTCGCCCGGAAAATTTTGTCTCAAAACAGGCATTAAAAGTTGTGATGTGTGGGCTGTGGCCACATCTTGCTGGAACCATACATCGCCTAAGGCGTTTCGAAGCAGATCGTCTAGGAGATCTCAAAACCGACTATCGGACAGCCTCGATATTTGCGGGTGATCTAACTGTCCGTGTTGCTCCTGGTTCCTTGCGGGACACATTTCCATCTGCTCTAAAAGCCTCCACCCATGATAAAATGGATCCCTGGGCCGGAACAGCACCTCTAGGGGTTATATTGTACGTCTAAACGAAACGCACGCTGCACGGCGATGATCGACCGGCCTTGTGAAAAGTAGGTCTCAACGGCAAACGTGCGTTGCTCTCGTGCCCAAAGACATTTTTACAACTGACGACAATTAACAAACAAATCTCCTCACCAACGCTCTCTGTTAAGCGCACTAACGCGCTGCAACTAGCTCCAGTCGCGCCACCATGTATCATTGAAAAAAGAAAGTTTCAGTGCCGGACCCTGTATTATCTGGTGTTTCTCACAGGTGGTTCCTTATAACTTTTTTACCTTTTTCGAAAGAGAATACAATTTGGTGTATCGTTAATTGACATAATTGTGGATTGGTTAATGTATTTACTTGTCTTTTATAACTTCCGGTTTAACCGGAAATTAGTGCTTCTTTAAATTTTTATTTAATTCAGAATACTGAGTATTCGAATACGACCCAACTCTGCTACTTGACCTAAAATATTTCGTTTTAGCTCAATTATGAAGCACTCTAGATTAAAATCTAAAAAATATATTTGTGACAAAAAGTGTCAAAAAAATGACATCTGACGTGTCATTGTATTCAAAATGTCATATTCCTATCAAAATAAAATAAAATATGCTGGTAGTGCCATTTAGAATTTGAAAGTGGCAGTCATTTCCGGTAAAATTGGAAGTAATAAAAAACAAGTAAATACATCAACCAATCCAAAATTGTGTCAAATACCGACATACCAAATTTCACGTTTTGATCGTAAAGCAGGATTTATACATTGACGTTTCTGTTTCAGTTTGCCATTTGACGTTTTCAGTTAAAAGATGAAACAAAAACCTTGCATTTGTCAATTTATAATTTCGGCTTTTCGTTTTGATATATCATATCAGAAACCGAGATGTCAAACGGCGATCGGTAACGGAAACGTTAATCTTTAAATTCAGCTTAAAAGGTAAAAACGTTATAGGAGGGAACCATCTGTGAAAAACACCCGGTATTATCGATAATTAAAATTAATCTTGCAACATTGGCGTTGTTAAAAAGCCATCATCGGCATAATTTTGAACTAGTATAAGAGTCCATGATAATTTATAGTCAAGTTGTTCTTGTTGTTGTGGCAGTTAATATCGTTTATTTTTAAATAATTCCTATAATTTATTGAATAAATGCAATAAAAAAATACAAGAAGAATTAGTCTACAATTTGTGCCAAGTGCTTTGGTGGTTGTGATCATGGATTCCATAAAAATTCTGCAATGAAGCAAAGGTGGATTTGATATGCCTGCAGTTTAAAGTCAAATTTTCTTACTAAACGCATTCGTCGGAGTGGTTTAAACCGTATTCGAAAACGACAATGTAAATATTAGAATCAAGAAAATGTAGGTTTTCAACAAGGAATATAAATTTTTAATAAGGAACGCTCAATTTTTATATTTGTCCGAAAATATAGGTTATGTTTGTGACGTCACCTTTTTGCCATAATATTTTTATATGTGACAAAATAAACCAATACTTGCATAAAATAAAATAAAATCACTTAAAAAACATTTAAAAAATGGTATCTTACCCTTAATAACGATTTAAATGTAAATTTCCTTTAAAAAATATCCAAAGGTCAGTGACCCCTGTTTACAGGTTTTAAAATTCTCTGTAACTGCAGTACTAATAACTACTCAATTTAACTATAAACAGTAAAAACTAAACATATATAAAAGTCAATGACTAAAAAGCAAAAAATAACACCAAAACCGCGAAAAAGCTTCCAGTACGATTGTAAACAAAGAATTACGGAAAAGATTACGTCACAGAATTTAGTGGACATAGGCTTAAATGGGATCGTGGCGTCATGCGGTATAACGTAAGCACCCATTATGACAGTTAAGATTATGCGCGATCTGATTTTTACCGTCGCTGGTGGTAATAACGTTACCGCATGGAGTAATTTGCGGGCTGATAACGCCGTAGTATTTAAAATAGCGAATAGAATTGCCATGACGCACAATATTTTCTTTTGTTTATTTTTAAGGTTATATTATTTATTTCTGACGATTTCTACAAATATTTTTGTAATAGAGCCACGGAGCAAAGTTAAACTACTAATCTTTGATAAAGCCTGTTACTTTTATTTTTTGAGATAAATGTTGCAGGTGGAAAAAGAAACGAAAGGTTAAGATTGTCGGCCGACAATGACCTGGCTTTCTGAGAGAATGTCTTAGTCAAAATTCATCTGGAAAAGTGGGAAAATTTACAGTAAAATGTGTTTGAAATAACGGGAAAAACTTTAGTATTCGCACATTAAAGGATCATTTGCTTTTAATTTTGTAAATTCGCAGACAGGTGTAATTAACCGTCTCGTAATACGGCGTCTTCCATATCTCTAAAACAAACACTAAATACCGTATGCGGTATTTAAATAGCGCCTTGTTTTTGGCGTATTAAAGCGTTTAGTGTCTATTATATGCGTCCTACTTTGGTTACAACATTACCATATATTTTTTTCGGTAACTTACTCTTAGGATTTTGTGCTTAAAGCTTGGTGAAAAATAAAAAAGTTTTGGTGTTCTTACTAAACGTTTAGAAAAAGTCAGCTAAACATTAATTTATGATTAAGGCAGTAAATTACTATGAATATACTCAGTCTGTAATTATTGAGAAATAGTGAGTAAATGAAGAATTCCACCTTGAATTCTTTGGTTCTGCAGGGATTGACTTAAAATTTTAACAAAAGGTTGAGAATAGCCCAAGGATCAAAATCTATATTAAACCGAAGGGCATCAAAACCTTGGGAGTGATTTTTTACATTTTAATCACAGAAATCGAATAAACAAGTGATTTTTAAGCAAAAAATGTTAAATATTCTTTTTCGTAAAACTAATATTTTTCAATTTATTCGCGATTGATTGTAACAATTTTTCGATGAAAAAATCGACGTTTTTTATGAGTTTCTCGAGAATAACTCGATAATTTTGCATTTTATTAAAAAAAAGTGTAAAGAGCCCAATTGTAGCTTTTAAAAAGACAAACTAAAAACTATTAGTCTAAGATCCGGCATTAAGAAAATATACCCTCATCTGTTAATTAAATGAAAAAATATTTTCTAGACAGATTTTAATGTAGTGAATGCAAGTGAACAACATCTGCCAGCATAGGTCTGCTACAATTATTAATAATTAATTAATTAATAGTTAATTTATTTATAATTGTTACCTTTACATGTTAATTGCATGAACCAATAATGATCAGCGGTGAAATAGCCTAGTTGGTTAGGTAGCAGCATTTAGCAGTGCATGCCTTGTCGACACTCTGGGTTCGTATCCCGCAGAGGTGTGGAAAATCTTTATTCGCCCTTGCAATTGCCCAAGTGGAAAAGAGAGCGCTAACAGTATTACTGAATCACATAAGTTCGACTGAAACAGACGATGCGATGAGAATGCGATAAGAATGCAATGTTGTCTAATGCACAAATTTTTCCCCGTTCTCTTTGCTTATATCCAAACGTACTCCCCATCAGGACACCGGCGCACTATGGGATAGAAATTTAAATTTTTTGGCCAAAAATCTACTAATCTAACTTAAAATGAGGTGCTCTTTACTGAAAAAATATTTAAAAAAAAATAGAATGCCTTATTAAACATCATCATTATTTTTATTGCACAAAATAAACCAACAGTGATCAAATTATTTTTATCTCATATGATATACAGGGTACGACAATAGGTATGATATTTTTTAAATGGACACTATTTATATTATATTACTACCAAAAGATCTATTAAAAAGCTTTAAAAAAGTACCACATTTGATATGTCTATCTCAATTAGGTTTGACCATCCAAATGTAAAGAATAATTTTTAATTATTCTTAGAAGCGTAATAAAGTTACATCTTCCCAACTTTCTTTATTTTTTAACATATAAAATACATAAAAACACTGTTTTGTTGTAAAGATTTTGTAAAATCCGTATCTTTCATCAGAATGCTTTTATCTTTTAGATATACAGTGTAGAACAAAAAATGTTAATTTTAAAATAAAAACCTTGCAAATTATAAGAAAAATGTATCTGTCCTTATACTCAGAAGTAGCAAAACGCCAGGTAATTGTTAGTTCTGCGTTACTCAGAAGTAGCAAAAAGCCAGGTAATTGTTAGTACAACAACCAATAAAGAAAATGGTAAAAAAATGTTTGACAAAAGTAGCGAGACTTCGCGAGACTTTGCATCGGAAACACAACAATAGTTTTTATTATTTTAATTCTTTTACTTTTTTTAGTATATTAGGCTAATATTTAACTTGGTAAATTAAATGTTGTATATTTATGTTTACATGGGTAAGAATAATATAAATTATTGCAAATTTTTCGACAAAGGTAAAACACTTTTTATTTAATACTTAATTATTTTTAGTTGTATGATTTTAATTGATTCTTAAAATACCTTTTAAGTTTCTTATTAACCTAATAGAAGTCGTCAAATCCTTGTATAATTTTGTGTACATGTAATTTCCAGTATCTACTTTCTAATTCAGAGCATGAGCTATTAAAATTTCAAAGTTGCTTTTTGGCCGAAATAATGGATTTTTATCCCACAGTGCGACGCCCACGGTTTTCGTTTTGCGTGCAGCGTTAGGGTATTCAACAGTGTTGCCAAAGACTTTTTTGGGGATTTTTAATGACAAGGGAAAAAGGGATTTTTAAAGTAAAAACGGGGTTTTTTAACGGTTTAAAAGGTAGTCTACTCTGATCGCCATTTAACGCCCTTAACGTTGGTTGAATGGTGTAAAAACAACCTTTTAAAGGTACGTTTAGATCTGACTTTTATTGCATGATATTTACGTCAGACAGAAATTCTGGCTAGTGTAAACAATCAAAAATTTATGTCAGTCATACATTTTTGACCGTTTACATTAGCCAGAATTTCCAAATGACATAAATATCATGCAATAAATGTCAGATGTTAACGTACCATTACTTTGACTTACTTTTTTATTTAAATTCTTGATCTTTACGTAAATATGTTTTCTGGTTCTCAATTTCTTTGGCGTAGAAAATGCATTTTTTGCCAATCAAAAGGCAACCCTCAAATGTGACCTAACGTAAGAGGAATTTTTTTCAAGGTATCACATTAAAGGGATTTTTTGGAACAACGCGGGGGATTTTTATCGTAACCCACCGGCCACACTGGTATTTAATTCAGTAGCATGGTAGACATGCATGAGGAGTGCAACTCCTTGTTATATTTTTTTATGCATTTTTTACGTAAATATTAAATATTTGAGTATCCTAGAAAAATATTTATTTAAATACATTAAATCCTGTAAAGTTGGGAGGCATAATTTTTTTTGCTATTTGGCTCTAAACAAAACTTTCAAAAAATAAAATAAATATAAAAAAATATTCTCTACAAAAAATAAAAGAACGTAAAAGTATTTCTAACGAAAATGTTTATATAATGTATAAAATCTGTTTAAAATCTTAGTTTGTGGTTCTAAAAGAGACCACCATTTTTAGCAAGACAATATTTCAATCTGTTATTAAATTCGGTTCTCTTTGGTTTTCAAGCATTTGATGTGATATGCTTATGACCAGGGCCGTGCCTACCGGGTGGTGCAAGGCACCAGGGCGCACTACTGCAGGGGCGAAAATGCAGCAGTATCACGCACTTCCGTTCCTCAGTTAATGGAGGTGCAGGTGGCACTTCATCATTACACATGCACTTCCTACAGTTTCGTTAACAGCCGATGATTTAAAACTTTTATAATAATTTTAAAAATTGTACTTTTTACCGGTACAGGACCTCCTTTAAATAATGCAAACCTCCTAATTATTTCTTCTGCTGAATAACCAGCATAGTACTCCTTGACAACAATATTGACCAAAACTTAAAAAAATATATTCATTTTGCAGGATTATCAGCAGTTTGCAACACAGCAAACGGCTTGCCAGTAAAAATAAATTACAAAGGATTCTAGTCAACCCGACTTCGAATAAAAATCTGTCCCCAAAAAGCCCTAAATTAATATTTTTATTTTTCTAAAAATCCGTAAATTTTAAAAATTAAATATAAACTATACAATTACATTCTAAAACCACAAAAATAAAGTGAAAAAGTTTAATAACATTTTTATTACTATTATTATTTTAATTTTATTCTGAAATTTAGGGCAGGTCGGCAACCCTGTACTCGACAGCTGAGCAGCGCAGACGCGCCCGTCCGGATTTCGTCTCCCTTCCTTTTTCCCCCACCACTAATAGCAGCGCCAACGCACTCGCTTTGTATCGAGCTCGAGCCTCGGGCCTCGAGCACGCAGTTGCTTGTTTGCAGGCATGGATGGTGTTACTGCTGTGTATTTTTTGATACATTTTTTTTACGTAAATATTAGATATGGTAGGGTTTGCGCGTTTAGTAAAGATGCCACCGACGTCATCATTTTCTGCGCAAAATCTCCTGTTATTCCCTCATCCCGTATTTAAAATGTAATTTATTTTTTCAAATCAAATCTTTAAAATGTCTACTTCCTAGGTAACGATACGAAGCCCTCGAAACCGCGATTGAAAGAGTTACAGAAGATTTCGCGTAGATAATGATGGCCTCTTTACTAAACGCGCGGACTTTATATGATGAATTTCTTGCTTTAAATGCATCAAGTACTGCTATTTTTAAGAGAATTATTTTTTTGCCGTTTGGTGCTAAACAAAACTGAAAAAATAAAAAGCAAATCCAAAAAAAAAATACACAAATAATTCTAAAAAAGAAATAAAGAACAAAAAAGTACTTCTAACAAAATTTCTTATAAAAACTTTAAAAATTTTAAAAATCTTAGTTTATAGGGTTCTCAAAGAGACCACCATTTTGTGCAAGACAATATAACTGTTACAAAATTCGGTTCTTGTTTTTTCAAGTATTTTAGGTGATATGCCTATAAGAAACCTGACTAATTTTTTGCGGAGTTCATCTAAGTCATTTGCACGTTCATGACATTGCCTATAAATTTGTTGCTTAACATGTCCCCAATGAAAAAATCATTTGGTGCCAGATCCGGTGATCTTGGAGGCCATTTTATGGTACCTCTTCCGCTGATTATAGGATTTGGAAACGTGACTGCAAAAATTGTTGACAACCATCTTGTTGATACCATTTTTTTTAATTGACATTGACCTCCTTCAAATAAAAGTGCAAATCTCCCAAATATTTCTTCTGCTGAATTACCAGCATAGTACCACTTGATAATTTGAACTCTTTGTTCAACAATATAAACCAACATTTAAAAAGAAATGACAGCAGTTTGCAACACTCCAATCAGCTTGAAAATGAACTCTCTTCGTTCAAATGCTTCCGGCCGCGCGGGTGAGCCGGTATGGTTTCCATCCCATACTACTGCAGGAAAGGGTGGGGGAGCGAGCAAGGCGTATACATACATATGGCATCATTGCATTTGAAAATAGGGGAATATCTAATTTTCTGTTACTCTCTATCTTAAGGCAAGATCTCTTTCTCTTTTTCCACTTGTTAATCCCAATGGTTCGATAACGATTTTCCAGACCTCAAATATTTGTTATCTAAACTGCTAAATTAAAAAATATTTTTACATATTTACAAAAATATAGAAAATAAATCTTGGCCGACATTCAGATGGCTCGTATCCAGAAATAAAAAGTGGTGTGTTAACAGATTCATTTCCTTTTGTTTTTGAACCTATATTTTGTTAGTAATGCCGCCTAGAGCCACTTAAGTTTCTCGTTTAAGGCGATAGAAAAAATCTCCTCCATCGTTTCATTGGAGGTCCATCAAATCGATATCAAATATTTTCATTATTTTTTAAGCGATCATATAGTTCTTGTCATCGATTCGAAAAATGATAACTGAAAACAATTGAACATCAAATAAAGCTGCTAGGAGTCAACTTGATATATTTTTGGCTTTTCGGTATAAGGTGGGCCGCTAAGGAGTGGCATTTGATACGAGGGTTAGTTCATATTATAGTATTTCAGTATATTTTGCCTTAAATGTTGATTTTACCGAAACCTACCATTAAATTTACTAATTTACTAAAAACGTAAAGTGTATTTTAGATTTATTGATTTTTTTGTAAACTAAACAGCGTTGTTTGTCTTCTTGAATCTATAATTTTTCTATAATTTTTAATTATAGAAACTATAATAATTTATTGGAAAATTTTGGTTCTTTAAAAATATTTTTCTTATTATGAATAATATTGATTATTTTTATCAACAATGAATATGTTTACTATGGATAAGACACTAAAAATAGATGTAAATAAGTAGAATAATTGAGATTAAATAAGTTAAAAATGTTTAAACATTATGACTTTTATATTAATAATAATTAATTATTCTATTGTATACAGCCAGAGAAGAAGACATATTTGGATAATATTTTTTTAATGGAAATGGGTCTTTGTCAAAGGGTGTGTAGATGTTAAGTTTACATTACAGGTTAATTTTACAGCCCTTTAGTTGTTGCTGCTGTGAAGACATTAAATTCTCAAAGTTTCGCAAGGTGCAGACTTACTCACAATGTGTTGTTATTGCATGTATCCAATAAAGTACATAATGTTCCTATAATTTTGTCATTGTTGTAGCAACAAAATAACAATGTTTCAATTTTATGTTTCGTGCTTCCATTTTAAGACGGTAAGATCAAAGGAAAAGTATAAACAAGTAGGAACAAATTTCGTTGTTGCTTCGGTGGAGACATTTAGTTCTCAAAGTTGACAATGTGTAAACGTAAAAAATGATAAACAAAACTAAAAATGTTCCTGATTTCAGTTACTTTAGTGGAGACAAAAAGTTGAAACTTGTTGACATTTGTTCCGCAATTTTGGAACACAAAGCAACATTTAAGTAACAAAAAGTTCCTCATTGTTGCTTTGGTGGATACGTAGCTTAAAAACAATATACAAAACTAAAATTGTTCTTGATTTCAATTGCTTTAGTGGAGACAAAAAGTTGAAACATGTTGAAATTTGTTCCGCAATTTTGGAACAGAAAGCAATATTTGGTAACAAAAAGTTTGTTTTTGTTGCTTTGGTGAATCCGTACCTTTACATACAATATTATCGCCTCAATTTTTAAAATTAGTGACAAATAATCTATTGCTGGGGTTCCCAAACTTATTGATAATGTGACGCCCTTGGATACTTGCAATATTGGCACGACGCCTTACGTCCAACTGAACTCTCGACCTCGTCCTTACTTCCAAATTGAATTTTTTTATTACAAAAATGAAGGGTAAGACAAGGTCTTTAGGTAAAAAGTTGTAGTTCTTTCTGTCTTTACGCCCATTTCCTAGGACTAGGACTAGGACAGCAATTATAAATTGATTTCTTTGTCTTACCCTAAAAAAAAGTTGAAGGCCAAAAAAAAGAACACCTTATTAATTTTCATGGGGATTTGGGAAAAATATCTCATTTCTATCGATTTTTCTTCTAAAATACCTTGACTCTACTTTGTCCAATCAATATGCGAGGTTCGCTGGAACGACATTTCGACTCCCCAGGGCGCTCGGAAACCCTGTTCTATTGGCAACATTTTCACGAGGGTATTTTTCCAAAATGGCCTGTATATAAAACAATTTGTGTTTCGTTGACTTTTTTTTGTTTTCTGCGATTTTGTGGTTTATTGAAGATAAAAACCAATTAATTATTAAACAATGACGCGGTGCTTTGCGTATGCGGTAGAATCAGTCCGATGATGTTCCCAACTTCTCAAAAGAAAAGTGACCAAATATCAATGAGTACATAAACTGTCAGTTTTAGAAAGCAGTAGTATGTTTGGGTTACTTTATAGGGACTGTGGTCAGTGCTGCCAGAACGTTGGAAAATCGTACCGCTTCCCTAGCATCGCGCCCGCATCCCAAATAGCGTCGCGATTGGTCCCAAAGCATGTCAGCTGGCAAATCGAGGCGAAGTTTTACACTTTGTGGGCTGGAAATAATTTCCCTTGATTTGCTAGCTGACATGCTTCGCGACGCTGCGCTGTGTGGGATGCGGGTGCGACGCTAGGGAAGGGGTACGAGTTACCGATGTACTGGCAGCAATGGCTGTGGTTACGTCTTATGTAACCTCTTTTGAAGTTATAATTTTTATATAAAACAAAATGCTGTTTTTCTATATTAAAAAATGTTCAAAGCTACTTATGTTAGATACGTTTTTAAAAAGAATTATATGTATAGGGGACAAAAATAAAATAGTATAGTATAGGAGGTTGCAACGTTTTCGAAAAGAGAATATTAGGACAGCTGATTTTTTGATATGTTGTTCTCCTTCCTCTTCTGGATAGACCCTGGGCTGTCTGGCTGGCGGTAGTGGTTGCGTGTATTAGTTCGCATCCTACCTGTACAGGTAATAATCCAAGGTTTTGAAAACATTTTAAGATATCTAATTTTCAATTTCTTGTCTTTAGATAGGTTTACCAAACACAATTTTTTTTTGCCAGGCACTGTTTATTGTTGCTAATTATACAGTCATCCCCTTTCTAACTTCTGAACCGTTTGGTATATTTTGATGAAAGTTGGAACGTTAATATATGACCACGGTCTGCATTTCTTGACATATCAGTGATAGCTCTAAAGGTCAAGGTCACAGCTAGGCGCCAACGCAACCGCTACCACCAGCCAGACAGCTGATGATTTACCCAAAGAGGTGGGAGAACAACATATCCAAATATCAGCCAACCTAAAATTCTTGTTTGCCCGATGTTGCTAACTCCCGGACTAGTAGTATTTATTATTTGTCGAAAATGTCAGAAACTTGAGTATACATTTTGGTTTTTATGAATTACTTACTGTGTTTTGTCCTTTATAATAAAACTATTTAGAGAAATTTGCGATTAGGTGATTGGTCGTATTCGACATATTGTTGTAAGATTCTTTTAGCTCATTTGGAAGTCGAGAGAGTGTCAAGTCAATTACATAATTATTTATTATACTTTGTACCACTTTACCAAGAGGGATTTTTATGTTAACGTTAGTTAAAAATGTAACAAGTATAAGAATGTTGAAAAGAAGCGCTTTTCTCCTAAAAGACACTTGGCAACCCTACTGACAGGTATAATACTTTTGATATAAACCTGGTAATAATCCCGTTATGTATTCAAAACAAATATACATAGTTTACACAGTGTATGTCGTTGTCGATTAGTTTGGACGCGACACCAACGTTTCTACTGATAAATCCAAACAGAAAACATTAATTAATTCGTTAGTAATTTGATTATTTTTCGATAAGGTCGATACAAGGTGTACGAACGTGGCTTATAGTACCAAACCTTTGTACCCAGAGATCTCGTTTGATTCGACTCATTTGCACAATTTAAGTGAAAGTTTATTTAAGGCGGTGTTTAGTTTATGGTTTAAACCAAAACGGTTTAATTAATATATGAGTGAAGAAGTAAGCATGAAGAACAAAAGTGGGAGACCAGAATTCAGCAGAGCTGTTTCAATTAGAATAGGTACTAATTTTATATTTATTGTAACTTTAGTATTTTGGAGTGTATTTTGTTTATTTTTTTTCTTGTTGTACCGCCTCACTGCAGAAACGTTGACATAACGTTATTTTGCTTTAGCTAAACAATTAATTAATAATGTATTAAAAACAATAACTAGTTAAACGTGGGTTCTTGTTCGATGTAATTTTCCAGTTTAAAAGGTTTCCGTCAGAATCCTCAGTTTGAAAGTTGTTGCTGCGATGTGTTAACAATAACGTTTGCCCACTTACTAAAACGGATTTATTTATAAACAACCTACTTAATTGTTAATTAATTGTAAATATATTTTAACAGACACTTGATGCTTTTATAGGTTAAGTTAGTTGTATGCGGTCAAAATATTTTAAGGTTCCTGCCCTACTACCCTATCCTAAAAATTACTAAAACGTTTAAAAAAATAGTCATAAAGCTGCAAGAATAGTACCGCTTGCCGTATTTTTTGCATAAGTGATGTTTTACCTTGAAAGAAATCTATGAAACACACTTTTTTAAGGCAGTATATTATACAACACCTAATTTAGTATCATAAAACGGAAGATTTCACGTCCTTGGTCAGCTCGGAAATCTTGGTTCTTGGATTTGGACCGCGTCAGATTGAATTTGTTTACCGACGTTTCATCATCGATTGCAGAAGGCATCTGCAAGGATCTCCGCTCCGCGAGGTTAGAACACTAAATTCAGTGTTCAATTTGTGTTTTTCGTTTTGCATTGGTTTAAAATTTATTTTTGTTTAAAGATGTATTTTGAAATGTTTTTCATTTAATGTTGAAAAAGTTGTAACCTAATAAAAATTAATAAATGTTGTGTAAACGTTTGATCTAAATAGGCATACACAAGGTGAGGCATTTCTGCGTACCTACCTGAAGGTGGGTACGAAGGCGAAGTGTGCGAGTTAAGACCGATATTATGAATTTACATTGAGAACGCGCCGTCAGTTCAGTCAACGAATACATATCCATAGAAGCTCACAAGTGAGATTTCAGATTTCAGCGGACCCTGAAATTTTAGTACCTACCCTGACCACCAGATAGCTGAAAGTTACATGTCGTTTGGCACCGGACCAATCAGAAAATTTGTCGATGCCCATGTCGAGTTTCTATTGGTCGGTTGGACTACTTTCGCTATCTGGTGGTCAGGGTAGGTACTAAAGTTTCAGGGTACGCTGAAATCTCCCTTGTGAGCTTCTATTGATCTGTATTTTTTGGTTCAGTATACACATGACATGTTTCGACTTACTCGCGAACTCCCTTTCAAGTGGTGTATGCTCATTAATAATACTAAAAATTGTACTTCTCCGGCAAAGGTACTTACCTCATACTGATGATATCTTAAAAACAAGCAATAATGTTTAATGTAGATTTCAATACAGTCAAAATGTACAGGGTGTTCCCTTAAAAGATCTTTCATGGTATTGAACATTTTTTTAACACACATTGTATATTTACTAATACGGTCAATAAAATAAGTGTATCCAGCAAACATTTTGTATTTTATGGTTCCTTTTGTATCTAGTACTGAAGGAAGTACTTTGAGTAGATATAAATGGAATTGGGACACCCTATATACTTTGGTATTTCTGAAGACAATAAAATATATTCTATGTCTTAATCTAAGTGCTGTAAAATGACGCATTATTATTATTTATTTCAGGTGAACGAGCAAATTATGTCAATAGCCCTCATGTTATTGCAATGGTTGGTCTCCCGGCCAGAGGGAAAACATACATTTCCAAAAAGTTGTCACGTTACTTGAATTGGATTGGAATTAATACTAGAGGTAATAATTAAATTAATATTTCGTAGTTTTTAATGTAATATGATGAAAATGTCGTGTAAAAGTTGTTAATATGTTTTATTAGAAATTCTATTTGGCTTGTCTCCAGATTATAGAAAACTTAATTACCTATTTTAACTTCTATTAAAACTAACGTACATTTTGCAGAATACCCTCGCAGCAATGAGACAAGTAATGTGCAGTTAAGTTATTTGGTATATCGGGTGTTTTTCAAAGGTGGTGTTCCCACTTATTACTGTGTATCTTTTTAAGCTAAAAACCTTGAATTTGGTATGTTGTTGTTTGACATATACAGGGTGTTTCAAAAAACATGGACCATCGCTCGTGGGGTAATTCTTTACTAAAAAATAATAAAAAAAGTCCTAAGCACATGGGTCCGGAAACGCATGGTTTTCGATGTACAGGAGTTAAAGTTTTAATTTTTTTAATTACTTAAAAACCACTAAACCGATTTTTATGAAACTTTAAAGTGTAATAAAGTGCATAGTTTTAAGTAAAAATATGATTACAGCTGCGGCAGTGGCGTGCGTACGGGGTAACTGTAAAAATGTATTTAGAGAAAAATTATGTGCGCCACTGACTTGCCAATTTTGATGCACCAGTTATGAAGCTTATTACATAAGCCACAAAAGTTACCTCTAGGGGGTCCCTTAGCAGATACATAGATTTGGTAAAAAATCATTTAAAAAAATGGTGCTGTCTAGGAAGGGTTGCCGTTTGAAAAATAATAGCTGAAAACAAAAATGTCAGTTTGCCAACTTGTTTTATTCTATTTTTACATTAGTCACTTAAACTTTGCGATTGTATTTTTTGACATTACATGGAATTCTTAGATTAATTTGCGTCCAAAAATAGTAACCTATATGCAATATTAAAAATTACTCTAAATAATCAGGTATGCTTCAAGGCTTTTAATTTAGAAATATCTAAGGGATCCAAAACTGTCAAAATATACAGAATTTCCCATTTAAAAATTCAATATTGGAACCATTTTCGGTTACACCGGAAGTGAAAAATAAGCGAGAACTCTCCTTTTAGCGTACCATTTACTTATACCAAGTCTTCTGTGACGTATATTTTGAATACATTAGGGCCATTTTACGTCACTGGGGGCAAATGTACCATATGGAACTATCTTCTTGGGACCATGAGACCGGTGGACAAAAACTATCTTGGCATTTTTAACTAAACTACGGGAACTAACTTAACTTCGTAATTTTGTACGGGCATACCCCTACTAGGGGTAGCCCGTACGGTTGCTTAACTAAAACTTTAACTTTATACTTGACTTTACTTTTACTACCAACTTCTTATCTAATATTTCTCTAGTTTTCATCTCCCCATTATTAGGACAATTTCTGTGAACCGATTCCTGAACCAGAACCGAACTGGTTTAGAATTGTTTTAAAGCGCATGTCTAGTTATTTATTAGTTCGGAATTTTTATTTACCGCGAACGGTTTTCTATACAGCTGAGGATGTATTCCCAACCTAGCCTTTGGTTAGGATTTTTCATGGTTAAATTGATACTATACAAAAAAATAAATTCCAAACAAAAAGGTAAATTGTTATACTGTCGAATGCCACTCGAGGTCCTTCGGCGGAAGACGAGATTCTGCCTCCTCTCGTTTTTAACATAAGTACCTGTATTGTATTTAACTAAAGATAAAATTCAAACAACAAGAAAATGGTAAAATCTTGTAATATTGTCTATATTTTTTAATTAAATCCTTATTTATTTTATTGCATACATACATTCATACGGGAATACAATTAAAAATCCTTTGTTTATATACGCCTCAGAATCACAAAAAATATAAAAAAAATATTCAACAGGTATATTAACCCGCATAAAATGGGCAGAAAACAAATAAACTGTAATACAACGGTTTATTTCGTAAACAAAAACAGAAAACAGCGGACCATGTCGACAATGCGCATGAAATACCGAACCGAACTTTTAGTTCCAACAAAAATCCCAGGACTGCTAATCAGAAGTTACGAACCGGTAACGAACTGATTCCATTGTAACCCATGAACACAGAACTGTTACCAAAAATTCAGGATTTTACTAACCGCGAACGCCTGCTTTTTCCTACTGCGCATGCGAATAGTCCCAGAACCGGTTCAGAATCAAACCCGCGAACAAAGCTTCCAATTCGTCAATCATCCAATTCCAACTGTTCCCCCCAGTTCCTCACAAATGCCCAATATTATTTTTAAGGTAAACACATTACTGCATAATTTTCTTCTCAACACCAAGAAACTGCCTGGGGCTAGATGGAATACCAGCAATCGTTTTGGAAAAAAATGTGTCTTAACTGCACCTATTTCAATCAAGCTCTTTTTGAATTTCTTATGACACGAGTATATTTCCAGACAGCTGAGAGCTGTACGTGAACCAGCCTATTCCTGAAGAAAAGGATCAAATCTCTTCCATCCAACTATAGACCCATATCACCGCTCTCAATGCAAAGCTGAAGCAATGGAGAAATCCATTAACTCGCAAAATTCTTAGGTAAGCCTAGAAAACATAAAATTTTACATGACAGGCAATACGGATTTCGTCACAAGAGATCTACAGCAGATCTTCTTTCCTTCGTTTCACACAACTGGAACAAGTCTCTTGAGTTTCTAGGTGAGTCCCAGATCGTTGCTCTTGATATATCTAAAGCTTTCGACCAAGTCTGGCATGACGCACTTCTTAATAAACTTCCCTCCTACGGTCTTCCAACTAAACTCTGCTCTTGGCTCTCCAGTTATCTTTCTAATCGACGTATATCAGTCATTGTTGATGGCCACTCTTCAAGCTTTCACGAAATTAATGCTGGAGTGCCTCAGGGTTCAGTACTAGCACCAACTTTGTTTCTTCTTCACATCAACGACCTTCTTTCTTCCACAACCAATCCCATTCATAGTTATGCTGACGATAGTACCCTTCACTCCACTTTTCAGGTTCCCAAACCAATCTCTCAACCCGACTTGGAAAGCAAACGCAGGGCGATGCAGATATCTCTTTCACAGGATCTCAATTTGATATTGGATTGGGGCGCCAAAAATCTCGTTCAATTTAATGCATCCAAAACACAATCGTGTTCCTTGTCGCGGAAAAATCATCAAACACTCATCCTTTGCTTATGAGTGGCCAGGTTTTGCAGAGCGGGGACACATTTAACCTTGTGGGCATCACATTTGAGAATAACCTTAACTGGCATAAACACATTGTATCTATAGCCACCGCGGCTTCAAAAAGCTTGGATTTCTTTTCCGAGCCAAAAAGTATTTTTTCTCCTTCCAATTTATACACTTTGTATGTGTCCCAAATTCGACCCTCTCTGGAATATTGTTCTCATGTCTGGGGAATGGCATCCCCTACAACCCTCAGCATTCTTGATGCCATTCAAAGAAGGGCTGTTCGTCTTATTAATGATCCTTTACTTACTCAAAGACTTCCTTCTCTTTGCTCATCGTCGAGCTGTGGGAGATCTATCGCTCTTCTATAGATACTTTTACGGCTTCTGCTCCGACGAATTGTCCAGTATAGTCCCTCCTCTTGCAGTTCCCAACAGAGAAACTCGTGGTGCCGCGCGTATGCATCCCCATACAGTTCAATTGGACAGGCCCCGAACTTCCCATTTCGTTCGTTCTTTATCCCTAGAGTTTCTAGACTGTGGAACCTGCTGCCAGCGGAGGTCTTTCCTTCCCCCCAAATCTTCAAGTTTTTAAGTCCCGTGTTAACAAACTTCCTCTTACCCTGCTTAAGACACCCACGGTACGTTAGTATTTAGGCTTTCAGCCTTCGTGGATTGATGTGGCAACGCCGACAAGGTTATGCTGTTGCCGAAAAAGCTTATCGAATGAGCGTCTGTGCCAGTTAATTTCACTAAAACTATTTTTTCCCATCCGTACCGTCCGTCCGATGCCAGACATATGTGTGCAGATCTCAAATGCAACGCCAGTATTGGTAGGGGGTCTCAGAGGGGGATTTGGAATTCGTATTAAAGCGCGGCTGATTAATCATACCAAGGATACGTTGTACCCGGTTAGGTACCTCCAAATATGAGCCTCGTATACAGGGCCAATCATAAAAAACAAAAATACATCCATCAGAAATTTTCGAGCGCGTCAAAATAAGATAGGTGGTTAATTAAATGCTTATTCCATTAATCTGACGATTTGAGAAGTAACGTAAAAAAGCGGAGGGCTACAAAGTTGTAAAATAAAAACGTCATTTTGACATTCTTGAGCTGTGGCTATCTTTTTATTATTTTTAAAGAAAATAATTCAAGAATGCCCTTAGCACATGACCCCATGTGGTGCCCCTAGACAAGAAAGTTTTTTTGATGATCAATGGAAAAAAGTTAATCACAAAGACTATGTCTTATTCATTTACATCTATGTTTCCTACCAAACATTACAAATTTTTGAAGAGCTGACAAAAAGAAAGTTCTTTAACCTTTCTTAAAAACAAAAATATAACACTCTAAACCGACGTTTCTACTTTTCTTCTTTCTAATCTTTAGTGCCCCCTTTGTGGTGACCCCAAAACGTGATGCCCTAAGCAATTACTTAATTTGCCTATAGGGTTAACCGAAACTGGAAATAATAACAGTATTTTTTGACCTATTTAAAAATCTATACCACCAGTCTATCCCCACCAATGAAAATGTATACATTTATATATATTATTTTTTTTCTTATCATCTAAGCATTAGAAACCAATAGATCTCTATGACGCTAGAGTAAATTCCCATTTAGCATCGTGGGCTTCCCTACAATAAGTCGTTTTAATAAATAATTTCACAAATAACTGTATAACTTATTGACATCTCTGTTTAACTAAATGACTGAACTTTGTGAACACCCTGTATATAATATTTTTTAAATGTTAGATATCAGAAAATGAGCAGATTTTATAAAAAAAGTCCCTTATACTAAAAATCAAATAAACCTAACTTTATTTATAGAACATTATGGAAGTAAAAATTAGCAGTCCAGATTATACAAAGCATGAACAAAGAGGCGGTACTAGATGACTTTCTTAAAAGGATTCAAGCATTACCAAGAAAAATATAGCCCTTTAGACGAGGAAAAGAAAAAGACGTTTCGTTTATGAAGATTTACAACACCGGAGAAAAAGTAGTAGTACATAAACATGGAAGGACATGTGCAAGCAAGAATAGTTTATTATTTAATGAATATACATATCACACCGAGGACAATTTATTTGACTAGGGTAAGAAGTAATAGTTTTAAGCAACCGGCAAACGATTACATCTTTTGTCACACACAAAGTTCTTTTTTTTAAGTGTTAATATTCTGATACTCGGCACACTGAGGCTATAGATGTTGGGTGGTTTAAACCACGTAGAAATCAGAAATTTTCATCAGAATATAAAATTCTTGAAGTGGCACATTCGTTTCTGTCATACTGAACAATGAGTACGATGCTTAATTTCTTACAATGTGACCTGACTCCCAATTAAAATAAATAGTTTCTTAAAAAAAAGAAAACTAAAAATGCTGTAAAAACTACTTCATGCTTTTGTGAGCAACTCTCTATGTCACATTTACGAAATAAAGTCTCGTACTCTCAAATGTGTCACTTTGAATTTTTAAATCTTGATGAAAAATTGCGATTTCTAGGTGGTTTTGAAAATGTATACCCCACTGTGCGGCGATGGGCGGGCTTTTGGATGCTTGCGCTCTTTGGCAAATCTCTAAATAATAGTATTTAGTACATTAAAACTCGATTGGTAGCATTAAGCTCACACAACGTGTATAATTACCTTAAAAACCTCTACAGACCCTCGCCGATCATTAACAACGTTAAATGATCATACATACAATTAATAGGCATATGATAAGGTAGTGAGTAGTCTCTGAGTAAGACTTATACTATGAGTTTGTATAGGAATGCGCCATTACTTCAGTATACACACGGTTGTACTCACTTGCGAGCCCCCTTTAGTTCAGGTGGGCTCGAAAACCTGACTGACTGTGTATATGCCCATTAAGACATGCCTTCGAGTCCCCCAAAAGAATCAATTCTTCGAATAAGACTGATACCCTCATTTGCAAACACGCGTTTCATAAAAACTAACAGACTGACTTCATTTTAGAAAACAAACCGATAACATTAAAAGAAAAATATCAATATGTCATAAACATTAAGTATTAACGATTTATGTTTAACAAGAACCTAAATTGCATACTTCATACCGCGCCAAGTTGACAGAACGCGCCATCAGTATAGTAAACACACTATCGTACTTACTCGCAAGCTCCCTTGCATTTAGAAAGGCTTCAAAGCATGTCTGATCGTGTGTATGCTCATTTAAGTATATTTTTTGTCAGATAAATCTATATTATACAGGGTATTCATTTAAAAACTTACCACCTAGTTATCTAGCAAAATGAGACAGTTTTGAGAAAATCGCTAAAACACGTCAAGATATTTATTGAGGGGAATGTTTTTACAATGAAACTGACGGCGCCCCTCTAACTCCTTAACCACCAGGGTTTCCACCCCAAAATTATTAAATTCAGAAGGGGGTCAAGTTATACACCATTGTAAAGCTCTTGACGAGTAGTTTATAACCCTAGAATATAAAGTCAATACTTTCACCTACAACAAAAGGGCAGTACCTTAAATATCACCTAAATACCTGATTTGATGGCCATATTTCCGAAACAAGGTTTTGACTTTATTCTAGGATTATTAAGTACTCGTCCGGTGCTTTAAAATGATGTATCACTACCCCCTTCTCATTTAAGAATTTTGGGGTGGTAGCCCTGATGGTTAAGGAGTTGACTGGGCGCAGTCCAATTTTTGTAAAAACATTTCCCCTCAATAAATATCCTGACGTGTTTTGGTGAATCTGTATCTTTTGCAGATAATTGTGGGGTAAGTTTTTAAATGAACACCCTGTATGTGTGATTCAGTATGAGCCTTTGACAGACTCATATAGCATGCCTTTACTTTATTATAGTTTCATGTTATCTTAATCGTTTGCCTTGAAGCAGTAGTTATATTTTTGGTGTTACATACCTTGCATTCGCTACAATCCCAGTACATCGATGCTGCAAAGGCAGGCGGATAAAAGCCAGGTTAAATCATAATTATCAATAATATTTCTAGCATGGAGAAAGTGAACACAATCTTGAAGGACGCATCGGTGGGGGATTCAAACCTAAGCCACCGAGGGAGACAATATGCTAATGCGCTGGCCGCATACATACATGAACAGCAAATCGAGGGGCTTAGAATTTGGACTTCATGGTTAAAACGGACCATTCAGACCGTATCTGGACTCGATGTGCCACAGGAGAGATGGAAGGCTTTAAATGAAATTGACGCTGTAAGTAGAGAATTCATATTGAAAAAAAAAATACATTTACAAGATCTTCCATTACAATCTAATTATCATTCTAATTAAGCTTTTTGCTTGCATAATTTATTATTTTTGTTACATAATTGCTAATTAAAAATTATAAAACCTAATTTTTAAAAGAAAAGATCCCACAATGCTTCCTTTATGGTCTAAAAATATGCAATTAAGTTTATATTTTTTTCTTTAAACTAAACAAGACATACAGAAAAGAGTATTTAATTTGCCTAATCTAAAGAAAGCACAAAAATTTTACACACATTTACACAGTCAGTGGCGTACCGTTTTTTTGTTGGAAATATTCCTTCAGTTGCTCTCGAGACGCCACTGGACTTATTAAATGTAATTAGGTTAGTGATAAATTACCCCCTTAATGTCGAAGGAATAAAAGAAAAATATCCAGAAGAATTTGCTTCAAGGGACCAAAATAAATTTGCTTACAGATACCCAAGGGGTGAAAGTTATGAGGATTTAGTAGCAGATTAGAACCGGTAATAATGGAACTGGAAAGGCAAGGAAATGTACTAGTAGTATCACATCAAGCCGTTTTACGGTGCCTTTTGGCGTATTTCCTTGATAAATCGGCAGGTTAGTAGATTAATTTTAAAATATATGTATTAGTAGGAGAGCTAGTGAACTCTTCGAGTATTGTTGGACCTGTAAGGCTATAAATTTGTATAGTGATGAGTCATATCATGCTAAGTACGACAATCATCACCTGGCAAGCATCAGCCCTACACTGTATATTTTTGAAATTTAAAAATATACATAAAAATAACTTGGAGCTGTAAGCATGAAATTTTTCTGGGATTTAGTTCCTTCATAGTAAGGTTTGGAAAAAATTGACAGGCGATTTTTGATGAGTACAAGCAAAGTGAGGTCTATAGAGGGTCGCACGACATTCGGCCATATTGCTTTGACGTGTTACGACGTCACATCTCCCATTTTTCGGGCCATATTATTCAGTGCCGGAGATATACAGTTTATTGTATTAGTAGAACAACCGTTTACACAACAGTATTTAATTATTATTAAGTTGTAAATTCTTTTTTAGAATTTTCACAAGACAACACGTTTCCATATGCAAAAGGGCTGGCGCTATTCGAGTGACGCAGGTAGTAACCCCACTTTATATACAAAAAGGAAAAATACCTACCCATCTTTACTATTGTTAAAAGATGTAACCCACCACCTTCTACGTTTCTATTTTTTAACAAAATATAACCACAACCGACTACTACAAGCAGCAATAAACATCGTTCTCATTTTTTGATTCATCTTAGAAAACTACTTGTTGCTCTTACTTGTATAAAACTTGTGCAATGTAGATGAGTTGCCGGAACTCAAAAATACTTTCCAGTATATTCCAGAGTCAAGTTAGTCGCCGAAAGTACCGCGGAATGAGTAGACTACGGGCTTCTCAACATGGGTGACATGTTCTTAAAAGTTGTGAAATATGAGCCGTTTAGCACCAGATGCTTATCTTTAAGCGATTTGGTGATTTTTGAAGAAAGTTTAAATAGGCCTGATGTTTAAATGCCAGCTAAGACACGAAAGCGATACTCTTGGTCACTCGCGTCTTTCAGCATCGCTAGCTTAAATTTTATAATAGGACGGTCTTTCCGCCAGGTACACGCCTGGAAAGACTGGGACCGCTTCGGTCCTGGTTCCGGGGTATGCAGGCTGACCCTCGTTCATCCCTTTGTTGAGCCTCTATGAACTTGCGGTCGCTCCGAAACAAAATAAACGAAAACCCCGCAAAAAACCCAAAAATTCGACTAAAGACGACGTTTCGGTGGCAAGTCTGCGCACCGTTGTCAAGTTAAAAATAGACACATAAAAATAAAAATAAAAAATATGCCTAAGCCATTTTCAGTTTGAGATTCTAAAAGCACAAAAATTTAATCATTTCTAATTTAAATAATAGTTAGTTTTTTATTTTTTATTTTTTAAGTTCATTTTTAATCTTGACAACGGTGGCAGACTTGCCACCGAAACGTCGTTTTTTAATTCGAATTTTTGGGTTTTTTGGGGGTTTTCTTTATTTTGTTTCAGGGCGACCGGCAAGTTTCATAGGGGTCAATAGGGCTGAACAGGGTCAGCTCGCATATCCTGGGACCAGGACCGAAGCGGTCCCATTCTTTCCAGGCGTGTACCTAACAAAAGACCATCCAATAAATGAATCCGCCTAAAGATGTGAATGACCAAAAATAGCGCCCCTGGATGTAAAAGTTAAAAAAATATATTTTTGCAATTTGGTACACAACCACTAGGCATTAAGAGTGATTTTCTAATGCACAAGGTTATTCATTATGTCTAATGACGTTTGAGCGGAATTTGGGCTAAATATTTTGGAAAAATATGGTATGGGCATGAGACCATTTTCTTGGAACAAAAATTTTATTATTATCTGCATTTACCCACGAGCAAATTTAATCCCTTAGTATTTCTTCATCCGGCTCATTGTTTTCACGTAAAAGTTTGAAGCATATGTCTGCATGATTATATGGCTCTCAAGGATACCATATGTATGACTATGCATTTTTATTTTTTACGGGAAACTGGTATTTTTATTTATTTTGATGTAAGAGAACATATACCCAATATTTAGGTTAAACTCATTGCATTCTGTATATTAGAAAGCAAGCATTTTTAAACATAAACTATTTTTCTAGTTAAAACCATTAAATTTTTTATCTTACTTTTGTGACATCCGCTGTAGAAAAGAAAAAATATAAAAGCATTTAACACACACACAAACACATTTTTGTATAGAAAATTTATTAGCTGCTTTTCTTTTTTGCACAATATTTCAAAATTAACTTAGTAGCAGAGACAACAATGAGACGAGTAACTGGTCCTAACAATTTGTCCATTGTATTTATCTCTTTCTGGTTTAACGCAAGTTCCAATAAATATGTCTTTGTCTTTCATCATGGCAGGCTATCGTAGATGGAGCAATCATCGCTTTGCCCTGGTTGCCAAGTTGTTTACAATTTCTGCATGTAAACTTTAATGTCCTTTTTGGCTCACATCTAATTAAAAGAAAGAAAATATACCATGAGCCATGAATCCAATATTTTTAACTTGACAACGTTGCCGCAGGCAGTCACGCCGAAATGTTAATCGATATTTGTGTTTGATATTTTTCAATGACGATTTGTTTGGACAGTTTGTTTACATTTTCTGTGATTTATTGTGTGTTTCGTGGTTTTTTACCTTTAATTGGACTTTGAATATTGACTTTTATTAGTGATAACAGTGTATATATTAAATTTGTGCTTTTCAACAGATAATTTAAGGTAATATCGACATGGTTATCTGTAAGAAATAATCTTTATAAAAACCAAATAAATGACATTTCTAATAAGGTGTGTGTAATTATTGAACTAAACCCCAATATTTTATATTAATAGGAAACAAAAACAAGTACCTAACATTATAGGCAAAAATAGCACAGCTATATAATTTGAATTTGGCGGGCAAACGATAAAGTCGACTCACGCGCCATCTGCGTTTACCTTCCTTGAAGACAGACAAGGAAGGCCCAGCAGCTATCTCTCTCTCGGATAATTTATTTACATTTAGTTGCTCGTCTCATTGTTGTCTCTGTTAGTAGATTTCTACTCTAATACTTCGAACTAACATGTAGATTTCTTTGCTTATGTTTGTAAATATCTGTGTGCATGTGCTAGTTTATCCTAATGATTTTCTTAAAACCTGTTTCAGGAACCAGGCCAATTGACAACTGCAGTTATAACTGCCAAGGAATAATCTTGGCAGTAGATTTTAGGGTTAAATTTTATAATAATAGATATTTTATACCCATTGTCCCTTACGTTTAATTTAAGGGATTCAAAATGTTAGTGGTTTAAATGTTGTTTTATACAACTTAGGTTATATTTTCCAAATTGTCTTACGTGACCACAATTACAATCTTGCTATCAATTTGAATCAATAAACTTTTTTTTCTGACGACCGACTATAAGAAAATAATAATTTAATGCTCTTGAGGGATTATTAAAACTGGTTTGATAGATTTTACCATTATTAAATTATTCTATATAATTTTGAGTACTGCCAGTTTCACAATATTTTTATTTTATAAAAATTATGACATCAAATATCTTCTGTCAATATGACTATTAAGAGTTTTTTGATACCTGTACCTGTTATAATCTACACTGCTTGTCTAAAGTCAAGACCCCCTGCTAACTTTTAAATTGTTTGGTACTTTTTCATGAAAATTTAAGGACTTTAGACAAACAATATGGACTAAATATTAGACAAGAAATGACAGATATAAATGTCAAACTGACGGCTGGGCGCCATTTTGAAAAGAAAATTTAAATGGAAATGGCGATCTTGTGGCACATTATTTTAATGCTCCTGACAAGTACTTTATAACCCCAGAATATAAAGTGAATACCTTTACCTCTTAAAAAATGGCGGTACTTTAAAAATTACCTAAATACCTGATTCGGATGGACATATCTCCAAAACTAATAAGGTTAGATATACCTTATGTAGTATTTTCTTAAAGGTCTTTTAGATATCTTTTTAATGGTAATATAATATACAAGATGCGTCATTAAAAAAATCTATACTTTTTATCCTACTCTGTATAGTATTATGAATATTACCATTAAATAAATCCTTATTTATAATACGTAACTTTATTAGATTTTGAAATAAGGCCATCTAAATGTGGTACTCAGGTAATTTTCAAAGTACCGCCATTTTGTAGTAGGTAATGGTATTGACTTTATATTCTGGGGTTATAAAGTACTCGTTAGGAGGTTTAAAAGATGTACCACAAGACCCCTTTCCATTTCATTTTTCTTTTCGAAATGGCGCCCAGCTGTCAGTTTGACATTTATATCTGTCATTTCCTGTCTAAAATTTGGTTAATGTTATCTCACGAAGGTCCTTAAATTTTCATTAAAAAAATAACAAACAATTCAAAAGTTAAGAGGGGGACCTGATTTTAGACAAGCACTATATAAAAACACTGCCATTAAAAGGGTTAGGGGTCGTCCCTAAATTACGTGAGGGTTTTTAGGGGAGGGAGTCGAAATGAATCTCACCAAATCTGACCGTGGCAGGAGGGGGTCACATAGAAAAATACCTACAGGAGATTTGGGCAGGTCCCAAGTTTTGGGTGAAGGACCTTTTTTTATTTTTTTTGCTCTTTTAAAATTATATCAACGATAAAATCAAAATTTCTGTTTTAATTAATGGTGCGTTTTTACATATAGAAATCTCACGTGAGATTGGGGGTTGAAGCAAAACTCACCAAACCTCACCAGTGAGGGAGGGGTGGTCGAAAAATTGAAAAAAAACACCTCACGTAATTAATGGACGCTACCTTACTAGTTATTTAGAAATTCTATGTTATGTTTTTTTAATCTTATATCTCGGCTGTTTTTGAAGAAGGTTTTACCTGATTTGTTTCTACAATTGTTAGAAACATACTTTAACTTTTTTTTCAAAATTTTCAACTGCCGAATCAAAGAATATATTATGTGAAATTGTTCAAACTAAGTTAGTATGATTGTATTTGTGGTTATAATAAACTGCAACTTTAAAATTTAGAAACATTAAAATTTGGTCTGTTTCCTTAATTAGATTACAGCAGATGTAGTAATAGCGCTTATTGTAGAAAAGTAATTTTGTAATCTAAAACACTTAATGTTTGTTATCTCTTAAACCTAGTACACACTTGCTTTTAAACACAATTCAACTGATGTTTTAACTCATTTAACATAACTTTTTATTTCTATTATTTTGACTTATTTTGACCCTATAGAACCGACTTTTAAGTTGCCACTGTACAACTCGGTCTTAAAACTCTCGCGTCAATTGTAAAATTTAGCTGCTGCTTTACCCGTAGCGTTATTGAATTGCGAAGCTTCAGCGCCCTAAGCGATTTATTGATTTATTAACTTACTAAAGGAAATAGAAATTAGTGAGGACCGCCACTGCAGATAATGTACTCATATTTCTTGCAGTTGAACGAAAATAATACTTCTCATTCTTACACATGAGTAGCATCTTTTTACCAGCTTATTTTTGGTGACTAACTCCCTGCAAATTCACCAAAAAATGTTGACTCTAACTTTCTAGTATGTTAGGTTTAGGTTCCGGTTCCTGATCTCGATGGATTGCTAATGTTATAACCTGCGCTGTGAAACAAAAGTTACCTTTCATGGGTGAAAAACCGGTTTGTACGCAAGCCAGTTGAGGGTAAACGCACCCGGACCCAAACAAACTATTCGCATTATAATAAAGAATGTGTTGACCGCGTCTGGTTTCTGTTCGAAGTACGGTGAGCTAATGAGCGTTACGGTCAGACCGCGGACGAAGGGTACGGGTGCCGGTGTTTGTATTTTGCCACGGCTTTTAAGTGCGCATGTTCGTACACCACTGCGCGCGGTCGTAAAAATCGGAAAAAATGCTTCTTGCCACTGTGGATCTAAATGTAGGGTTATCTATGGTGTAGGTGGGTTCGTCTCTGGAAATTATGTGGAGGCTTTTCTTAAGTTTTAGTGTCCAGTTAATATGGTAGGGGAGCCCAAGAGGGGATTTCGGGATTTACTACAGCGCGGCAGATTAATATACCGGAGGATACCTTGTACCCGGTTAAGTACCTCCACCAATTATGAGCTCCGTTTACAGGGCCGATCATAAAAAACAAAAATATATCCATTAGAAATTGTCGAGCGAGTCATATTAAGATAGAGTAATGTAATTACATGCCAAACAGTGTATATTTAAAAGTCTATAGCCACTTCCCCACCGATGATAAAGGTATACATTATATAAAAATTTTTTCTTCTTATTGTTCCAAAACACCTCGTATAAAAACACGGCCTTCGTTTTTATACCTTTATTAACAATGGAACGTAACTATGGTTACAACAACGACAAAATCTTCACTTGTCCATGTCTCGAAGTTTACAGCACAAAAGTCGAATCTATACTAACTATTCGAAGGTTTTCTGTCGCCCTTTTATAATAATATGGAAGAGTGAAGAATGATCTAGAATTTTGGAGAAATATCGGGATAATTCCATAGTACAGGATGGCATAAAAGTTCTCAATGGATAATTCGGGCGTTTTCGGAAACCTTCGAAACTGATGAAAAAAAACTTGGAAAATCTAAGGTAAATTTTTCAAATAAATTATCAGACTAAATTAAAAGGTCCTAACTTTATACAATTCTATAAACTAAAAACACTTATTTTTAATGTCCGTAACATTATTATTTAAGCTTTGCAACCAAATAGGTCTCTATGACGCTCGAGTATATCCTCATTTAGCATCGTGGACTCCCCTACTAATAGTCTTAATTTGGTTTCAATGTTTGGTATGTGATTACAATGACTTTGTCTCAGATATAATTGAAGACCTTAAATTCAAAAGGGTCTATGTGCCATTTAGGTATTTAAAAGTTGTAAGTAAAAACATGGAATAATCTCTATAATCGCACATGAGATACACTATGAATATCCCTACCTTTTGGAAGTGAGCCTTAATATCGTTAGGCTTTGTATATAGAACCTTTTTAAGTTACGGTCTTCAATTACTGGTGTCGTTCTTTATTTCACGTTGCTGTATAATTACCAATTGTGACTTTTGGTATTACCAATACGGGTGTACAGGCCCTACATAACGCTGCAGAATCTTGTCCTTCAGTAATATGTGTTTTCATTACTTGGTTTTAATTTTTTTTTAGTAGTTGCACTTGTTACCATATTAAAGTAAACTCCTTATCACATTTAGCAAAACTTGGAAAATGCTTCATACTTATTACCAACTTCTAGTTAAGTTTTTCACTGCTAAAGCCTGTATAACTCGTTAACTAACAGAAAAAATGACCCCTAGGAAGCCTAGCGACTCAGTGGCGCTACAATATTGCGGCAGCACATTACTGGGGGAATAGAAAATTGACCCTACTTAAGCTTTTGCTTTTCGTGTTTACATAAAAAATTGGTTATTTTGTGTTTTTGAAAATTGTAAAATTTTGAATATTGGTACTTAGTGTAAATTCATTTTATAGCGTTCTAAAAGAGCATGAATCTTTAATCTAGACTTATAATTTATTTATTGTGATTCTTAAGAGATTTTTTCATTTTTGTCTGCATCAATTTCAGTGGACCTTAAATTTTGCATGTAAAGAAGCCATGTTATAAATTTGTATTTCTGTCAGACTTTCTAGAAAAGCTGTACATGATATAAAAGGTACCTATCATGACAACACAGTAATAGTTAATTTATCTTTTTTCGTAAAATTAAAGTAATCTTTTAATTTTTTTATTTGGTTTTGTATTTAAATTTACAAATATTTTTACTTTATCTTAGTTAGAAGTAACTACTTGGTAAGTTTGCTTTCTTTGCATGTAACAATATGTAGATATAGCAAAAATTTAGACACAAGTTGATACATAAATATAAATTAAATATATGTTTTTTTCTTTAAATTTTAAAGTCCGTTTTCTTGCCAAATAAAATAGGTAATAGGTTTATATAAATTAAAAGATGCGTATTTTATAGATTTCACATGGACGCATTTTTGACAGAAACGAATATTTATGATGCTTATCCTCTTGTTTATTGAACCAAACACATTTTAATCATCTCAAAAGTTGTAGAGACGTGTTGTAGACTATTTATTTATTACAAAATGTCTCTGTGTTATTTACCGGGCTTATCCCAGAATAAAGATTTCTGTAAACATGCTTGATTGACCCTAGGGAACTTGTAGATCACCGAACAGTTAAGTCATTAATCCCTTTACCAATTCGAATAATCTATCAAAATTTTTTTGTTTTTAAAATTTCGTTTTTTTAATTCGTTTTAATATACAGGGTGTTTTTAATATACAGGGTGTTTCCTAATTGCGGTAAGAAAGTTTAAGGGCGTATTCCTGAGCCAATTTGATAAAAAACAGTTCATATAAACATAGGTCTGGAAATGCTTTGTTTATAATATACAGGGTGTTTCAGTGTCCAGTTAATAGTCCTCTATTGGGTTTCAATATTTGGTAATGTAATTACAATGACTTTGCCTCAGGTATAATTGAAGACCTTAAATTCAAAAGGGTCTATGTGCCATTTAGGTATTTAAAAGTTAATGTTTTTTACTTAAAGAAAATCCGGTTTTTAATAATATCTTAAATATGACTTATCCGATTTTAATAAAATTTGGCTGTGGTATTTGTTAAAATAGGAAGTTAATTTAGCCCTAAATTAATTTTTAATTAGTGAGACCCTTGACGACGTAGGACGCATCTTAGCTAATATTATTGACAGAAATATGTACGCCACTAACTTCTTTGCAGTCGATCTCCGGAGTTAAGCAGTGAGGTGCGAGCCCATAACTTGGATGGGTGACCGGCGCGTTTTGGGCAACGGCACGCGGTGTTCTGCTCGGGGGTGCGAACGGACCGAGCAACAACCATCCAAGTTATGGAATGAATGATGTGTAAATGGGAAGGAGTAGGGGTCAAGGTACAATAAGCCTTCAGGCTGCAGTGCACCACCTAGGGGGGCGGTCGTCGGGCCTGGGTGGGATGACCCCGAAAGGGCGAAAAAAACTTCTTTGCAACTTTTATTTTTTTTTTTTGGATAACACGCCTAAAAATATTTGTTATTTCTTAATATTTTTACGTGCTTACTTGCCTAGTTTTCCAGAAAAAAAATCTGCTATACTACCCGTCCCTAGACCATACATTATATGAACTTATTTGCATAAAAATGGGTGATGAATACGCCCTTAAATTTTCTTACCGCAATAAGGAAACACCCTTTATAAAATAACATATATAATTTATTAAAAATTAAATAACCTACTTATAAATTAAATGTCGTCAGGTTTTTAAGCATTTTGAAGTTTCTTCTTCAGATGATCTGCAAGATCTAAATGATCATATTGAAATGCACAGATTTTTCCTTCATATACCATTTTGTGAGATAATATACCGGGTGTTGCTCCGTCGAGCGGGACATAGGGAATCCCATGTAAATTTTGAAATAGTCAAATATTGGCTCCCCTAATTATTTTAGAAAAAAATGCTATTAGGATTTATTGAAGAGCACAGTAAGTTCCACCCAAAATGAAAATTTGATCATTTTTCAACCAATCCAGTAAAGAGTAAACTGCTTAATACTTCTGCAACGTAGTATCTCATTATGCACCCTGTACTCCAGAAATCAACAATAAAAACACCATATCGATTTATCAGTGACAATTTAGATCATTAATTTATAATGTCATTGCCAAAACTGAACAATTTTATACGGGAATTTCAAAAAGAATCCTCTCATTTCATTTTAATTTACAGCCAATTCCAACACATGCACTCACAGTTACGCAAGACAATAAAACAAATTTTTCTACATTTAGAAATCAATTTATGACGAAAATATCAGGATTTAATCAAATGCTTAAATATTCCTCCATTAACTGCCAGACAATAACCCAAACGATTATAAAACTCATTTCTTACGTTGGCTAGTTGGTACATCCATATTCTGGCACATTCAGCGGAAATAGCATTCCTTAGCTGGACTAAATTTTCATATTTTTTATTGTTAGCTTAGATTTTAAATGTCCCCATAGAAAAAATCGTTTGGCGAAAGATCACGTCGATTTTCTTCACATTTGCAATTATTGATTACTGTGCCTGTAGTTTCAAATTTTTATCGTCCGTTCTATTGTCGATTTACTTGGTATTGGCCTATTGGGAAAATAGGCTGCAAACATGTCCGCTACTCTTCGATAACTATTTCCCTGGTAAAACCATTTTATAATAGTGATTTTTCTTGATTTAAGTAGTTCATTATTTAAGAATGATGTGACATTGATCTGACAACTTCAGAGTAAGAGGTTATATAATTTTTCTAGTATTTTATTATAAACTTCTAATAATACAAGGCATAGGAGATTCGTAACTTATTTTAGCATTTATCTCTTAGCTGGCAGACTGAGAAGAGCTGAAATTTGTACACTAGGTATAACTTTTCGTGCTCTTTAAAAATCCCAATTATATTTTCTTCTAGAATAATTAGGGGAGCCAATATTGTACCACTTCAAAATTTACATGGGATTCCCTATGTCCCGCTCGACGGAGCAACACCCGGTATTTGAATAATAAGAATCCACAAGAAAAACGGAACGGTGGATTATCTCAGCAATCGTTAAATATAAAAACCAAATTTTGTGGCGAGAGGTAACTGAACATGAAGAATTCAAAAATTGTATTTGCAAGGTTGCTAAGTTTATAGTTTTCTCTGTAGGTTAGGGAATTTTAAAATTTTAACTGGAATACCCTATTTTTTATTATTGTAATTAATTGCTTGTATCAACTTTATTATAATCTGATAATATCATTTTTTTACTCTTGTCAATTTTGGAGATAAGGCATCATGCTTTTTAGAAATTAATACAAAAACGGTTATGTATGGTCAATTAGAATAAGAAATCAAAATAGAATATTCAATTTAAAATTTCCTAACCTACAGAAAAAAATTATAAACTTGGCAACGTTGCAAATACAATTTTTAAATTCTCTATGTTCAGTTACCGGTTCGCACAAAATTTTGTTCATTTATACTTAACGATTACTGAGATCATCCACCGTTCCGGTTTTTCTACTTACCCTGTATTTAACGTTACCTAAACATATTTGTCATATTTGCTGTCCATTTGAAGTGTATATAACTTATGTATTTGATAATTTTAGACATTATTTAAATGACTGTGACGTATATAACACATTTAGTTTTGGCTAGTTCTTCTTACAAAATAATAATTTAATTTTTACCGCTACAGCATCGAGTCTACATTTAATTGTCCATACAAATGTTGCATAGTGTGGAAGAATATGGATATTTCCATGTACATTTTTAACTGATCATCTTACCTACTTTTTAGGTTTAAAAACATACTACCTATATTTAAGAAAGTGCATAAAATTAGTTTGTGATGTAATATTTGATCAGTTAGGACTAAGATAGGATTTTATGTATATGGCAAACCTTCTACACCACCTAAACTTATAAAGTAATAAATTAACAATAAATGTATATAATATTATAATTATAATTACGTCTAGAATTTTGGTGAGGTCATTTAAAATTATAGACATATCTATGCATGCATATCTTTTAATATTTTGTATATAACTTAACGTTAGCTAATATCATTAACCAACAGCATATTCCTTACTATATTAATTTTTGTAACAAATTTAACAACTTTAGAGATATTGATCTTATCAATATATCGTTGGCAATACCATGACAATAAAAAAATAAATGTTAAATAGTGGTTAATAATATTTTTTAAAGACATTAAGAAAAAATATATATGTTTATATTTAATGAATTTTAAGTAGAATATTTTAAGGTGATGTTAACATATCCTTGTGTATTTTAATTTAAAAAATTTATGAGGGCCCCAGTTTCAAAGTGTACAATCTCCAATATTATTGTGTTATATTTTACAAAAAATAAACAAAAAACCTGTACATTGTATGTATTATTTCTTACGTTTAAACTCTGTGTTATGGAGGCACTGATGATCTTAAAAGTGATTTACACTATTATGTTAAAAAGTATAAATGGAGATTGTACACTTTCAACTAGACCCCTCATATATTTCATGTATTGGTACAATAATAGGCTTTTAAAAGCTGGTAATAATATTTTGTTATTTTTAAGGTTCCTGGTGAACTGGAGGAAAAATTCAAATTGAAGAATAAAATAAAAACAGGTACTTCAACTTGAGTTTATAGGGAACACTAGTTGTGACTGAACACAGGGTGCCTAATAAATTATGTTTCAATCTTTCTCTTATTGTGATGTTACAACCTGTTGGTTTTAAATTATATAACCAATGTCCAAAAAGTGACTAGACAATGGGAACTTCAGAACCATTATATTAAATTATAGTGCAATTTTGTATTTATCTATTTAAATCTACTTTATAGGATTTAACCAAAACTTAAGATATGTAATTTTTGCTGTGGATTAGAAATTGTAGCTGTGGAAAAAATAAAACTGTATATACATATTTGTTAATATATTTTATTTTATAAATTAGTTATTTAATTGTTTAAATCTTAGACTAAACGAAAATAATAGAATTCTCGTGTGGTAAATAAAGATTCCGTAAAAGTGCAATTGAAAATGGGCGAAAATTGAAAAAAATAATACATTTTTTTATTCTTAGTTGCCAAATTACCGATTTTGATGCTTAAACTAAAAGTAAGAAATCGGTAACAGTTTTGAGCTTTCCGTTAAGTTAACATGGATATATGCTAAAAGGTGTAATACACCGAATAATTTTGCGTCGATTTGTTGCTGTAGAAATAAAAATATCGATTTTTTTTATTTTGACAAATTTAATACTGTCTAAGCTAGCTGTACACCCGATTTTTCTAAGTAAAATTTAATCTAAAAACTTGTTGCTGCTCACGAAATTGTTTGTAACAATGTAAAAAGTAAGCAAAAAATGCAACCCGCGTGTAAAGAGTCAGCAACAAGTGGCACTGTACTTTTAATTTCCTTAGAGAAACACAGTCGACTGCAGTTGAAAGGGAGGTACCGTACTTTTAATTTCCACAAGGAAAGCTACCTGATTGCAGTTGAAATGGGGTATCGTACTTTTAATTAAGAAAAACCTTAGTCAACTGCAGTTGTAAGGGAGCTACCGTACTTTTAATTTCCTCAGAGAAACATAGTTGACTGCAGTGAGAAAGGGGGTACCGTACTATTAATTTACAGAAAACCATAGTCGACTGCATTTGCAAAGCGGGCTACCGTACTTTCAATTTACGGGAAAGCATAGTCGATTGCATTTGTAAAGCGGGCTACCGTACTTTTAATTTTCATAGGAAACAATAGTTGACTGCATTTTCAAAGCGGGCTACAGTACTTTTGATTCACAGAGAAACATAGTCGACTGCGGTTGGAAGGGAGGTACCGTACATTTAATTTACAGAGAAGCATAGTCGACTGCAATTGCAAAGCGGGCTGCCATACTTTTAATTTCCACAGGAAAGCAGTCGACTACAGTTGTAAGAGGGGTACCATACTTTTAATTTACAGAAAACCATAGTCGACTGCATTTACAAAGCCGGCTACCGTACTTTAAATTTCCACAGAAAAACGTAGTCGACTGCATTTGCAAAGCGGGCTACCATACTTTTAATTTCCACAGAAAAACATAGTCGACTGCAGTTGGAAGAGGGCTACCGTACTTTTAATTTACGGAGAAAAACATAGTCGACTGCAGTTGGACTAGCGGTACCGTACTTTTAATTTCCACAGAAAAACGTAGTCGACTGCATTTGCAAACCGGGCTACCATACTTTTAATTTCCCCAGAAAAACATAGGCGACTGCAGTTGGAAGAGGGCTACTGTACTTTTTAATTTACGGAGAAAAACATAGTCGACTGCAGTTGGAATCGCGGTACCGTACTTTTAATGTACAGAAAAGCATAGTCGATTGCATTTGTAAAGCGGGCTATCGTACTTTTAATTTCCACAGAAAAACGTAGTCGACTGCATTTGCAAAGCGGGCTACCGTACTTTTAATTTCCACAGAAAAACGTAGTCGATTGCATTTGCAAAGCGGGCTACCGTACTTTTAATTTCCACAGAAAAACGTAGTCGACTGCATTTGCAAAGCGGGCTACCGTACTTTTAATTTCCACAGAAAAACGTAGTCGACTGCATTTGCAAAGCGGGCTACCATACTTTTAATTTCCACAGAAAAACACAGTCGACTGCAGTTCGAAGAGGGCTACCGTACTTTTAATTTACGGAGAAAATCATAGTCGACTGCAGTTGGAATAGCGGTACCGTACTTTTAATGTACAGAAAAGCATAGTCGATTGCATTTGTAAAGCGGGCTACCATACTTTTAATTTCCACAGAAAAACATAGTCGACTGCAGTTGGAAGAGGGCTACCGTACTTTTATTTTACAGAAAAGCATAGTCGATTGCATTTGTAAAGCAGGCTACCGTACTTTTAATTTCCACAGGAAAACAGTCGACTATAGTTGAAAGAGGGGTACCGTACTTTTAATTTACAGAAATCTATAGTTGACTGCATTTACAAAGCGGGCTACCGTACTTTTAATTTACAGAGAAAGATAGCCGACTGCAGTTAAAAGCTGAGGTACCGTACGGTCGGTTTGCCTGAGCTCTAGTCTAGAAGTTGCATCAGTTTGTGCTTGTGATAATCTTTGCTAGGGCAATGGGGAATGACAAGATAACTTATAAGTTAATGACTACCAAATTTTTTGTTTGGGCGCTCTAAAATCCATGTTACCTGGGCCTGTGTCATAATAATAATCAATAAATTAAACGACTGAAAAACGTGTTTTAAACCATTTATTTTTAAAAAGTAATTCTTTAACTGATAAAATAAGGGTAAAGGACACCACTATAGTAACAATTAACAAAATAATACTTGGCTTTTATATACAGTGCATTGTCCTTGACAATTAATTTAAAAAATGTGTCCCTAACCCTTCCTACATACAAAATTAAATATACTTTATAAAATTAATATTTTGGTACAAAATATATCCATATAGATCTCTTGTAAAACAAAGAGAAAAATTAATTAAAAATTGATTACTATAAATAAATTAATTACAAAAATCATTCATTTTATCTCTCTCTGTACCACCGACCTTTAGACCTTCGCAACATACGAGGCGATTTCGGAGAAGTAGTTTTTATTCGCCTTTGCGGCCGTTTAACCGTCCTTTTAGGTAAATTAACTACTTTTATATCACTGAATTGTTCGCAAGTATCAAGTTTTTTTACATACACATAAGGTTGCAGTATATTATCTCTAATTTCAATATTGTTTTCTACCCTGTTTGCTATATCTTGATCACATTTATTTTCTCGATCGTCATGATTAGACTCTCTGTCTTCACCATCAATAATACTGTCACTGTCACCATTTTCGTCTTCTTCCTCGTCATCATCGTCCTCTTCACTATTACCATTATCTCCCGTTACACTTTCACTATCTCCTTCTTTCGCCCTTTTCCTTCTTTTTACTTTGTTTGGCCAACCAGTCTTATTTTTCTTCCTCTTGCCGGGTTTTCTACCCGGTGCTCCATTGAAAAATCTTCGACAACTATATTCATTTTCTTTTGCCGTTGATTCTTCATACATTTTCATTATATCATCTACATTAAGCCGGCTTTCTTTAAAACTAATGAAATCGGGTTCCGTAGTGGGTTCCAGTTCTAAATCAATACGCCCTTCAAAAGCATTACTTAGTTCTTCATCAATTTTCGCTGCGATCGCAAAATAGTCTTCTTTCTTTTTCCTAGGTTTTCGAGGAGTAACGGCCGGCTTTGGTTCAACAACTTTTGGTGTGCGTTCTTCAGGAATTGGTGGCAATGTCACAGATGCCTCGCTGATGGCTGCGTTTCTTGATCGCCGCTTTCTTGATTGAATAAGGCTACTTAAAATGGCTAGGGTTGATGCATGCTGCCTTGGAGACTTCCTAGGATTTCTTCCTCCCCGGAACTAGGACCTGATATTACACATCCTCGCCTTCTTCCTGGTCTTCTGCGTTCTCGAACTGGTAGTTCCTCTTGGATACAAGCTGATGGTACCGAGATCTCACTTAATTTACTATCTTCATCAGTCTGTTCTATTGGTATATCAACTTGTTCCTCTTTATCCCCTGTTTTCTCAGAGATTGATACCTCATCATCACAAACAAGAGTATCACTTTCTGATGTATCTTCTTCTGAATTAGATTCGGTTACAGGTTTTTGAAGTTCTTTAAGTAAGTCCTTATATGCATTGTAACATATTCTAGGATCCATTGCCTTTAAATGTGGTATCTGATATGGCATAACAAAGTCATCCCAGTGATCTAAAAAAAATATTGCACTTAGTTTTATTGTTATAAAAATAAAATGTGTAAAAAAATAAAACAAAAATCTTGGTTAAACAAGTTATTTCATTATGACCGCATGCTTTAAAGGTGGATCCAGATGAAAAAATTTCATGAAATTTTTGTGTTGTGATTCAAAAATTTCAGGAAAACTTTTATCATGGATGCCAACATATGCTTTATACCAGGGGTGGCTAACCGGTCGATCGCGACTATTAGTCCAGTCGATCGTAACAAGGTCAAAAATATAAATACCTAAAAACAGGGCCGCGTCTACCGGGTGGTGCAAGGCACCATGGCGCAAAGCTGCAGGGGCGGAAAAATGAGAAAATGAAAGGCGGAAAGTCGGAGAAACGGCAGAAAGGGCGGGCGGTAGTTACAAATGATTGTGGTTTTGAAAAAAATGAGATGGGAGACCTTTTTTTTGCTCTTCAAAAGTATTATAGGAGGAAGAAAGAAGACAATGAAAGTTGGGACACTGTTAAAAATGTACAAAATCGGGGTGAGGACCATTTTTTTTTTGGTCTTCAAAAATTTTTTCGCCGAAATATGAAATTGGTAGATCGCACTGCGTGTCGTCACTGAAAACTCGATCTTGGGCTCTAAACAAGTTGGCTACCCCCGCTTTATACAATAACTTTATTGTACTGTTTTAAGTTAATAAACGTTTTTCATGATTTTAAAAGGGTTAATTAATCCTTTGTTTCTTATGCATTTTAGTCATTATTTTTCAATACACGTTTTTAGGTATTAAGGAATACATTATGTATGTTATGTAGGTAAGCAACAAATATTTTAATTCTCATGAGTTAAAAATTACATGACCTGGACCGTAATCTCAATATGACGTCACGTATCGTGACAAAACATTCAATACCTCTTATATCAACTATACTTACAATTTCGAGTAAACAAATATTTTTGCTCTGATCGGTCTTGTCGACGGAACGTTTTGTACCATTTCTCATTCTCTGGAACAGTTTCAAATGAAAACTTAAACTCATCTAAATTTACTTTTAGTCTTTCGGGACTAGCTTTTTAACTTCTCGCTGCTTTTCAACTTTTTGATTCTGTTTTTGGCTCAACTTTCGTGACACAGTCACCATTTGACTTGGTAGGAACGGGAGACAGGTACGAGCCATGGTAGCGCAACCTGTAAGAACTGAAAAAAGTTAAGAAAACTGCTTAATGATTGCGAATATAACATGACCTTGGATTTCTTAAATTTTAAACTTTTATTAAGTTACGATCACATACCTACATCTAACACAGAACATGCACAAAAAATATATAAAATGCATGTATTCCTAATGTTTATAAAAAGATCAAAGTAAAGAAGAATTTTATAATAAGGCGTAAGAATTAAATGAATCTCGACGATGTACCAACTTCTATGCAGTAAAGTCTATGACAAAGATGCACATTTAATTTCATTTATTCAACAGGCAACTCCTAATACTTGAAAATTAAATTTTGGGTGTTATCATTTTAAAAAATATAATAAATAAATATGTTCTATTAACAATACTTTCTGTAACGGTGCTCGCCCACTTAAGCGACGCGTCGCGACGAGATAAAATTTTACTTTTGTTTTCCATTATACTTAAATTTAAAGGAAATATAAGTAAAGAGAAATTAAATATTTTATCAAAGAAAATACCACATATAATATTCTTTTAAAAAATAATAACTTAAAGAGAAGTGTAGATATAAGATTATTTCATTCATAACAAAAAAAAAAGACATTTGATTCTTCCTGTAAATTATATTATTTTAGTGGTTGCAGCAATGGTATCAATTAATTTAAATCATATGTCAATTCACTCCCCACAAAAATTTTTACATCATATGCTCAATTTTTTTCAGCAAGCTTTAATACAAAAATGCTCCAAATTAAATGGCCATATCTCTTATAGTAATTAAGTTATCAAGATAATTAAAAAATACAATGTCAAAGAAAGGTGAAGCTATAACTCTAGTGCAACCGTTGTTATATACTGTTAACAATAATTCCTACTGATAAAAAAAAATGAATAATTTTTAAATCGCCCTGTATGATGTGCTGTTGAAAGGGGGTAAATAAATTTGTGATTATATCAGAAATAAGTAAGGATGTACTTTAATCACAAATAAGATTTCTCCCTTTCAGTAGCACATCATAAAGGGCATTTAAAAATTATTAATTTTTCCTCAAAGACTTCTCATCAACCTGTAGGATGTATTGTTTACAGTAATTAATAATGGTTACACCAAAGTTATAGCTTCTCCTTTCCTTAACATTTTCTTTGTTTAATTGCCTTGATAAGCTAAATTATTAAAAGAGCTATGGCTACTTACAAAAACATGTTTGTACTGAAGCTTAACAGGAAAAATCGAGTGTAAGTGATAATTGTTGTGGGGAGTGTGCTAACAAAATTTTTGGAAAACTAAACAATTAAATAAAATAATGTTAGTTACCAAAAGCCATTATTATTTATACTACAGTGAACATTAACGAAAATAAGGTCGTGTTATATTTGTAAAAAAAAATCATGCATTTATTTAAAGTTTTTATCCAAAACTACAAAATATTGGAATAGTTTATAATCAAAACTACATTTAAGAATTCGGTTAAGTGTTTACTAAGAAGTTGGAATATAACTTTGTGAAATTCTATTTTTAAGTGTCAGTTTACACTGTTTTCTATGTTTTAAATAGTTAAAAGATTATTTTAAGAGAATTTTATTTAAACTTTTTAATCTGGAAATACTAATGATCTCTAATGTAAATCTTCATACTTAATTAATTTGTCAAGGTTATTTTTACTAGTAAAGGTGTTTTAGTTAGTTAATTTTTAGATTAAGTTATTTTTGTCCTATCCGTAAATTTTTAACAACAAAGTATAATAGGTATATTTTCTTTTTTTTGAATATAGGAAATGAAAAATTTTAAATATATGACCTATTATCTAAAAGCTATACATATAAACTCTTTAATCATGAACATAATTATGAAAAAAAAATGTAATTAATTTAAAATAATAATTATAAGTATAAAAACAAAAAATAAAATACAAAAACAAGTACTCGCTTCAAAGAAAACTGTTTCAAGTTGGTAAAAATATTAAGGGTGCAATATAAACTAACCTTGATCCAGGTGTATCAAATTTGTAGTATTTTTGATTATCCATAATAAAAGCTTCAGCATGACTTCTTCGTTTTTTCTTCTTTTTCCCAAAAGAAGAGGTACTGTCCATTGAAATATCATCTTCAACTTTTACTTTTAGTGGTGGTGGTGGTTTGATATCTTCCAGTTCACTTGAAGAAGAGGCTAAAATAAAAGTGACATTTAAATATAGACATTACTGAAGAAGCAGCCTTTAAGTAGTAAACAACATAATTAAAAAGATTACTGTTTTAATCAACAATTAATATTGTGGACCCTTGAAAGTATAAAATTTTCTAACAATTTCTGTTAAACATTTTATTACAAATAATGCAAGATACAGCAAAATTGTAATTATTACCTGTCTGAACTAGAACTTACCTTCATTATTTTCTGAAGAAATCATTTCTATCTCTTCTTCCGTTTCATTCTGCTGATCTTCTTCTTCGTCATTGGCTTCCTCCTCATCCTCGTCATCTTCTTCAGAAGAATCATCTTTTTTGGAAAAAGGAAGTTGGTTGCTTCATTATTTAATTGAGTTAGTTCTAAAAACGTATTTAATGTTTATTCTAATTCTATATTTTTTTAGACGAAAATGAATACACATAGTGCTTATTAATTTTAAAAGTATTACATTTTTTTCAACGTTTGTTTTTGTGTAAAATTAAAGTATTTTAGAATTTTTTAACAGTAGGCATAATGACAACATCCAAATATGACTGTTACTTAATATTTATGATACGGAACAGGAGTTATAGATTATAAAAAACGTGTTTTTTTTCGTGATGGGAAAAAATACCATTTTATTACTGTTGACAGGTACTAAAATGTGACTTTATTAAATTACTTTTTCCCTGGGAAAAAGTGAGTACTTTTTTCTTGGATTTACATACACATAAGTAAAGTGACATATATAATTTTGGAATATTTAATTATAGAAAACTAGCGACCTCATGATGAAAGGTATGTATTAGCTGGTATGTATTTAAAACTTTAAATTAAAATCGTATTTTTCCTACCAAACCATTATTTATTGCAAAAATTATATTTTTTTTTGGAAAAGGACATACTTCTGAACTTTATAGGAATATTTTTTAAAAAACTGTTATAATGCCTATTACAGCTGTAGAAGCCAAAATTACATTTTAACAAATTTGTTAAAAAAACTTACCCGAGTTTCGAAGTTTCTTAAACTTTACAATCAATCCTTTTTCTGAACCATTTCCTTTGGATTCTTTTTGTTTGTTATTTCCTTTGTCCCTATCACTCGATCTCAGTTTATTTGATAATACTTCCACTTTATAATAGGTTTTGTTATCAGACACTAATCTTTCATCAGCTGAAATCCGCTTCTGTCTATTAATGCATGCCCGTTTTGGTCTTCCGGAATCCCATACCTCTGGTTCCACTGGGTCTTGTACAGCAGTTAGTTTCTAAAATAATTGTTACAGTTAAGTCAGCACCCTAATAAAGATATTACAGAAATTTGTACATTCTAGGTATAAAATTTTTCATATAAAGGGTGTCCAACTATATTGTTCCGTAACACCTTGTATAAAAACACGTACCTTCATTTTTATACCTTTATTAACAATGAAACGTAACTATGGTTACAATAACCACAAAATCTTTACTTGTCAAAGTCGAATCTACTACTACTACTACTACTCCAAGCTTTTCCATCGCCCTTTATAGTACCTTAGAAACGTCTAGAATGAAAATCAAATAATTAAAAGAAAAAACATTATTAAAAAGTATACCTACACAGTTAAAAACACAGTAAAAAAAAATATAAAAACACAAAAGTTAACGAGAAATACAGCCCATCAAACGTTTGTAACGATGTATTCTAATGACCTTCTTAAATTTATCCGAGTGCGGTTAAAGTTTAACTCCATTGGTAATCCATTTAACGATCCCATAATCCGCCTAATTGGGTCATTACTACCTATGTCTGTTCCTGATAGGGTTCAAGAAGAACAAATCTGTCTGCCATAGAGCCAAGGGGGACCCTAAAAGTAAACAAACTCAGGAGTTCGAACAGCTGGACGGGTTATTAATAACTTTATGACCAAATGTTAAATCCTGCTGCACACGTCGATCCTGCAGGCTCTGTAGCCGGTTAACCTTATCGTTCCGGATATGGGAATAACGGGAAATATTGGTAACCCTTGTCCCATACACAAAAATTTCGTAAACTTCGATTGCACTCGCTCAATTCTTTTGATATGCACATTATACATAGGGGACCAGACAACACAACAGTACTCTAAGGGCTCCTCACAAGGGTATAATATATTGTTTTAAGTGTTCCTGACGTCCCAAAGCACTGTCGCATAACAAACCCCGCCATTCTAAATGCTTTCGATGATATAATCTATATGTAGAGTAAATCGCAGTTCGCCATCAAACAAAACACCCAAATCACGAATCAGAGAAATCCTGCCTAACTCCTAGAATCTCCAATAAAATAATCATGGTTTACTGGATTCTTTTTTCGCGTAAAGGATATTATGTTACATTTGGAAATGTTTAATGCCATTTGATTTTGTTTACAATTCAACTATTTAAAGAATCTATATAGTTTTGTAATATGCAATCAACTTCTGAATTTATTTTGTTAAATATCTTTAAGTGAGAAAAGGTCCTAACTTTATAAAATTCTATAAACTAAAAACACCTATTTTTTTAATGTTTGTAACAATATTTTGACTGCTGATATCTTTAAAACAAAATACAGTTATCATAATGCGGTTTTATGTAGAAAGCCATACACATTTTTAAAAAGTTTTTTATTATATCCTTGCTGTTTGGTTGTGACACTCCGTTAACATAAAACCAAATGGCCGATTTTCCGATATAGGGCAACCTTTATTATTTTAAATGGAACATCATGTATATTTTTTACCGTCTTAAAATTTAATCTTTTCTCCTTTCCCCTTTAAAAAGTGTAACATTTAATTCATAATGAGAGAAAATATATTTTTTTATTTACAGTATACACTTACCGCTAATGCACGTGTGCTAGACCTTAGCTCTCTATATTCTTTATATTCCAGGAGGAGGTTCCAAATCAGGTTTTCCTGAAAACTGTCCTCGTCTAGAGGAGGAGTCATATAATTTATGTTTTTTCTGGACCTTAAACGATGACCCACTTCATTTTCTAAAATCGGCGTTGGCGCTGTTTTTACAATATCAGAAACCACTGAAGAAGCTCTTGTTCTCGGCGTGTTTGCGACGTTTTGCTTTGGGCGAAGAAATCATCAAATCCTGAAATTGTATTTATATACATTTATAATTATAGTAACATATGTACAACTTAAAGACTATATCTGCAAAAGCAAATAACTAAACTATAAATTAAAGAATAATGCAAAAAAAAACTACTTAAAAATCTACATTGGATGTTACAATTTAATGGAATTAGGGTGAAAATCTCGATCGCTATGGGAAAGTTTGTGACTTTTAAAAATAAGTTAAAATCGAAATATTCTGGAAGATACAGGGCGATTCAAAAATCGATCACAAAACTTAGAGGGTAATTCCAGTTGACAAAATAAGGGTGAGAGCTTCATATAATTTTTTTAAATCTCATTCGTTTTCGAGTTACAAGCCGTCAAAGTACAATTTTTATTTTGGTTTTTTCGCCATATTGCATTTATTTTTTAACCAATCCAGTTGATATTTAGCACACAAATCGAGCTTTGCAGATTCTAAAATTTTAAGACAAAAGTACTTTTTTAAATACCGCCAGAGGACACTTTACCTAAACTCTAGAATTTATTTACATCCTAATTTTATTTTGACAGATATTTCAAAGCTGGGGCACCATTTTATAGACAATCAAAACTTAAAGAATAAGGGTACTGTTTAGTTAAAGTCGATAAACTCACCCATTAGGCACCAATAGACATCCAAGTTTTCATTAATTTCAATCAAATTACCTACATATACATACAGGGTGTCCAGTAACTCAACCGACAAACTTTACGGGGCGATTCTATAACAGAAAATAAGAAAAAACTTCATATAAACATATGTCCTAAACGTCTTGGCTTTGAACTAGCGTGTTAAATATTTAAAAACTTTCTTTTAATCTTTAACCCCATATTGATTGTCTATAAATGGCGCTCAGGGTTTGAGCAGATATCGTCAAAGTAAAGTTATGATATTAATAAATCTTAAGTTTTAGGTAAAGTGCCTCTGGCGGTAATAAAAAAACTTTTGTCTTAAAATTGTAGAATCTGCAGCTCGATTGTGTGCCAAATATCAACAGATTGTTAAACAATAAATAATATGAAAAAACCAAAATAAAAATTGAACTTTGACGGCTTGTAACTCGAAAACGAATGACATTTTGAAAAAATTTTATATGAAGTTGTACCCTTATTTTGTCAAGTAGAATCACCCCCTTAAGTTTCGTGATCGATTTTTAAATCACCTTGTATGTGAAAAACTGGGTTTACATTGTGGTGTTTACTTTTCATAAGCAGTCTTTTAAAGCATGCAAAAATTGAAAACCACTTCTACATAACACACATATTTTGGATTTGAAGAAAAATTCGAAAAGTGATTTTTTTAAACCCGCACTTAAAACTTGCAAGTCCTATAAACAGGGCCGTATTATCCATTAAGCTGACTAGGCTATGCCTAGGGCGCCATGAAAAATAGGCGCCAGACAGGGGAGTTTTTAAAAAGTTTTCTAAGCAAATAGCAAGCAATAAATTTTGTTTAAACTTTATTTCGGGTGGTAAAGAAAGGCGCTTGGCACTCAAAATATGCGCTTATAAAGGAAAGACCTCTTTTTTTTTCGCTCTTCACAATTTTGTTTGGTGGAAAATAGGCGCTCCGAGAATTCTAGCCTAGGGCGCCTCAAACAGTTAATACGGCCCTGAATAAACAAAAAAAAGGGGTAAAAAATCAACTTAAAATTTAAACATTACAGGCTAAAAAATGGTGGCATTTCTTATACTGTAACTCAAATTTTGAACCCTTCTTTGGATTTACCCACCCTATATCAAACTTTTTACCTTGACTGACAAATGAAATAATTTTTTTATAGCTTCAAAATTACCAAATGACATAAATAACTCTATTTAGTATGATTCAGATGATCAATATTATAAATGAACTCAAATCTAAAAATAAATATAGCAAACTACCTAAACAAAAGTCAACATGAGCCATAATCCAACCTTCTTAACAAATGATAATGTGCCCAAAATAACTAAACTTCATGACCAATATCTACGATAAGGAAACTCAAAAGGTAACTCTTCACTGAAATTTGTTAATGGTTCTGACCTATTGCGTATGCCAGTCAAACTCAAAAGGATTCAATGCCAACATCAGAATGAGATGTAACCATTTGAAGCTATGTAGTTGGCATCCCCGCCAATTAGTTTCTTGATGCTTTTTGACTGACATGATCTTCAACACTGTTGTAAGGTAAGTTGCAAATGGCGCAGTAACCAGACTGAATGAAGTGGAATTCTCGGCCTTCTAGTTCTTATGGGTTTTCGAGTCATGGTACTCTGTCCTCATTGGGAAAGCACAAACTGTTGTCATCTAGGGTCGTATTTTGGGTTTTACTTCGAAGGTGATGATGATCTACTTTGTTTTGCTGCACGATCCTAAAATGTTTCAACAAATTTAAATTGAAGGTATAAATGCCATTGTATTCTGTATATAAATTTAAATAAATTGGTATTAAAATAAATAATTTCCCAGATACGCTCTTGTAATCTCTATTAAAAGTAGTGGGAGCCAGTTTAGCAGAAGTTGTGAAAAAAGATCATACTGGAAATTTGAAGAAAATGTGAAATGAAAAATAAAAAAAAGTGGGGTATGCACTGACTGGGCCAAATTTTTTTTTAACTGAACTGCGTAAATATCATTATGGATGATAAAAATATATTTTAAAAGTTAGAGCCCTAAATATTAATAATATTAACAAGTTTCTCATCACAACTAACAGTTTTTGACAAGCAATTTTTTAAATAAAACTCTCAAATTTTTGATCTTGGGGCATGGCGTCCCCCACAACCCCAGAATTCTTGATTCCATTCAAAGAAGAGCTATTCGTCTCATTAATGATCCTTCACTTACAGAAAGGCTTCCATCTCTTGCCCATCGACGGGCTGTGGTGGATTTATCGCTTTTTATAGGTACTTTCATGGCCTCTGCTCTGAAGAATTGTTCCTCCACTCACGATTTCCAACAGAGTGCGTGGTGCCGCGCGTATGCATCCCTATACGGTCCAACTGGACAGGCCCCGAACTTCCCACTTTGTTCGTTTTTTATCCCTAGAGGACTAGAATGTGGAACCTGCTGCCCACAGAGGTCTTTCCTTTCCCCCAAATCTTCAAGTATTTAAGTCCCATGTCAACAAACTCCCTCTACCTCGCTTAAGACACCCACGGTATATTTAGGCTTTTAGCCTTCATGGTTTATCCAAAGAAGGGTGCAGGGGTTTTGAGGAAAAAAATATCATGCATATATACAGTGCATCCACAGATGGAATCAACTATACCTGTAATTTTTATTCTAAAAAACATTTTTTTTTAATAAATTGTAAAAATATATATTTTTATAAGTTTTGTTTTCTGTATATATGGTAATTTTTATTATAGCTTTTAACATTTTAGATGAATTAAAAATTTAAAAGATTTTTTTATATTTAAAATAAAAATTTTGCAGGTTTAGTTAAGCCCATTCGTGGAGACACTGTATATCTGCTTTAGTAAATAAAAGAAAAACATTTATTTTTCCATGAACTCATACATTGACTTGTCAGCTTCTTTTATAAAACTGTCTTAAATTTTTAACTCACATAAAGCTTAAAGGTTGTTTTGTATAAAAACACATCAATGGTGCCAGCACAATTTCTCAAAATATGATATATGTTTTGTTTTTCCCAGAAACCCCAAAAGTGAAAATAAAATTATAATATTGTCTACTTACTGCTTTACTTTTTCTTCCCTCCAACATGGCATTCCTAACCCATATCTGAAAATACATAAAGTACCCCTGTCATAATAATTACTGTAGTAGTACAACGTCAAGAAAATTATGTATCAGGTGTATTATGATAATAGTAATAAAACAATTATTTGTAATAAACACTATTAATTATGATTGCTTAATTTAATGTTATTAATGCAAAATAAAAAAAATATTGACAAAAATGGACTTTCTAATCAACATAGCTATACACATCCATGTCACCCTGATGATATCAAGTAACTTTCGGTGTGGGCAGCAACTTTAACAGGTAAGAGGTTTACACGAAAACGCCTGCATTGAAACCTTTGGCTGCTACAATAATGATGCATTGGTCTTTCCTGTTGTTGATCTAAATCTAATCTTTAGATCATCTCTCAATATTTTTCTAAATAAGGTTTTTCTTTTAAAAGGCAAATGGGTAATTATTTAGTATACGGTTTTCTGCTATTTTTAACGATTTTTTAAAAATATTTTGACGTACATGTTATCTATTAGTTGTCCTTAATAATGATATGAATTTTTATTTTTTTATTTTTTTTATAATAAAAAAATATTTTTTTTTGGCATTTGCCCACTTTATTATGGACAATTGGCAACGTTGTATGAATGTTTAATAAAAAAAGAGGGATTATAAAGGGTGGTCAGGTTAGTTCTGGTTAGTCAACATTTTTTTTTCTTAATCCTTTAATTACATCAGAGACACTTTATGAATCCAGTTTGTGTGAATTCTTTCTTTATTCACTCATAAATAGAATCAGACTGTTCCGATGTTGCCAAATGCTTTCCATATTTAGCATGGTATAACTGATGTTTTTAGTCGTTTTCCTTCTTAATTTTAGGTTATGAATTAATAATTTTATATTTATATTTTTTTATCTTTATTCTCAAAAATTTGTGGGAAAAGTGTAATTTTTACTTAATTTTACATGTGATGTTAAATTTCATTAACTTGTTTTACCAATTTTACCCCGACCAGCACCCCTTTTCACTCTCCAGTCCCTTAAGTTTGTTTACTGATATTTTTCTTTAAAACGGAATATTTTGATGTGCGCCACTTACATTTTATTTTAGGAAGAGTATCTAAAATATGTAAGTATCAATAATTTAAAAATCCTTTAAAATAGAAGAAAACCGGTTTATTAAACTGTTACCACAAATGTATTCCTAACTTGAATTTAACACCATCAAAATGTTTTTTTTTAATAACTCAAATTCCATATTTAAAGCAAATGGAAATATTTATTTTAAAATAAATTTAAAAAGTTGGCTTCTAAAAACATTACCAAATACCTACCTTAAAAGAAAGATGAATTTCTACTGCTAAGGGCCTGGTTTATAATAATTTAACTTTAAATCTTTCTTAACAAATTTAGTTCAGGTTTAGAAAGTATAATTATTTAAACTGTACATAACATCAATTCCATTTAACTGTAATCTTGATTAACTTGGCAACTCTGCCAAATAATTTTGGCAACCTTGAATTTATAAAGCTGTTCTTTAGCTTTTAAAAAATATAAACAAACTAATATTATTATTTAATATTAAAGTGCTGACTACATTATATAGCAAAATAAATGAAGAAACCCATTTTTATAACAAAACTACTGCACCCAAGTATACATTTCAATTTGAAAATAGAACAGTGATTTTAAGTTTATCATTTTATAAACAATTTAGGAAATGCAATAATCATAAAAATAAGCAATTAAATTGAATACTTACGTAACTACAAAGGGCAATATTGAACCAGCATCGCGCCGCAAATATTCAACGCTACTTTTATGTCAGAAATATGAAACAATTTCTCAATAAACCTGCTCACTTGTAACTGATTTACCGAACGAAAACAGAGTTATTTTACAAAGTAAAATTAGTTTTAACGCAATATAGGTTGACACGTAGATGGAATTCACTCGCGGACCTGTTTTAATAAAGGTTTTAAATAGCGAAGCCGCCTCAAAGCGGGACACAAAGCTGCTGCTACAAACTCGGCCATTAACCGAAAGTGTACGCTTGCCTCTTTCTATTACACGCCCTACAAAAGCTTTACTGGGAAAATCTTGACTTCTCTAATAACAGTAATTTATTCCCAGTAGAATCCTTTATTTTCTCTTTACAACAATACACTATTTTAATAACTACTTTTGTATATAATCACAATTTAAAAATATCAAAACATTTCACTTGGTTCACCACCATCGAAGTCCACTTCTTGAATAAAATCATACTTACAAAGTTGCCGAACTGCCTCACATCTTTTATCCGAGATATCAATAAATGTGTCGACCTACAGCCTCAACCCACTAATTTTTAAATTAAAATACCATTACTAAACCAACAAATTATAATAATTATTTTATTAACAGAAACACTCACCTAAAAATTTCTAAAATTAAGAAAAAGTAATTACCGCCTTTTAAGAATTAGGAGAATTTTAAACATCCGACAACACCGCATGTTTAGTGACAATCAGAATAGCCAACTCAAGAAAATTATATTTTGGTTAGGGATGTTTCGAACTATTTCTACTATTCGATACAAGAGAGCGCCACTTTCACTGAATCGACTTTATCGAAGTAGGGATGTTTGATTAAGATCGATTCTCAGGAGAATATCCTGGTGGTAATTTTGTTTCACTTGAGTCATTCTTGAGTCTTAATTCCCAATAAATTAAATTTTATAATTTATTATAAATATTTAAAAACAAATGTTAACTTGTTTGGATAAATAATTGGACATACGTGAGGTTTAAAACATATAGTTTTATATGTAAATAAAGCACAAAACATGATTTGATTTATTTAAACTGATTTAAATTAACAATTACTATTTTTTTTGTTAACCATCTTAAATAAATGCTTATAAAGAATAAACAACTACGTTCCTAATACAACTTTTCACATAGAAAAAAATAAATTTGCTAATTTGCTTGTTTTTTTAAAAGCCTATTTGTTCAATGGGGTACATTAGTACTTTATATTTTTAAAAGCAGAATTACAAATTTTTTAATCCGAGTTAATGATCCGAATAGGAAGCGATTTTCAAACAATTCTTGACCGGATAAGAACTGTTTTATATAAAATGATCACATTTAAACAAAGGTATAGCGATAGGGTTGCACCAAAAATTATCAGTTAAGATGGCTTAATTTACTTGCATTTTTAATAGTCCTCACTAGAATAAAACCCGTGTGTAAAGAATCTTAAATCAGTGTAAGTCTTATTATTGCATTACAATAGTTCTGTCATATTATTACAGAGTAAAGGTGGGAGGTCATGGTTAGTTCTGGTTAGTTAAATACACATAATCTTTTGTTTTTTAATTCCTTAATTAAACCCAAGACTAATACACACTTTATAAATTCACTTAAGAATTCTATTTCCACTCTTAGGGTACCAAACAAAAAGAAATAACAATTATGCATTTTTGCCGAGGTGACCAAACCAGAAAAAAGGGTCAGTGCGACACAAATGGGTCATTTCCATTTTGACCGCAGGACGCAAGTGGGCTACACGTGTAAAGAGTTTTTGGGGATGGGACGCAAATGACCTGCAGTGAACTTACGTTATCAAGGATAACTTTAAAATATACTGGGTGCGTCATAAAGAAGTTGTGCAATTATTTTTTTTTTTTTGGAATACCAGAACTTTAACATGCGGGATTGACTCCGGAGGGACGAAAATGCCTTCCTCCAAATTTTTAGAAAAATAAAGACAAAATATTTTATAATTTTCTGCTGTCCTAAATAAAGTAGCGCGTGATATGTTTTCTTAATTTTCGCACAAAATGTATGTATGCAGTCGGGTAGATAATCAAAAAAAAAAAAAAAAGAAAGATTTTTGTTTTTTCAAAAAGAAATCCTTTAGTCAAATTGGAAACCAGAACCTTTTACACATCCAACATATAGAAATTATTGAGGAAAGTTATTTTCTGACAAAGCAGGACTTTTTATCAAGAGGTAGAGTTAATATCAAACAAGTTTCCCATTTGGTAAAAATTTTCTAAGACATAATGTTATGGCACTTTCTGTATTATTTAAAAATACATGTTTTATTAACTAACATAAACAAGTTTTTAAAAATATAGGGATAACACTAACAAAAATGGCTCTCCTGACTAAAACAGCGGTTAACTAATATTTAACAGTATATTAAAGCGGAACTTGGAATCATAAGTTATTAATTACGAAGAAAGGAATTTTTTTGCAGGTCATTATTAAAACTCATTTTTCCTGTCAAGCTATATTACTAAATGTCTTAACAGAAAAATAAAAAGTGTAAAAACAAGTAAAACAACGATATATTAAAATGCAATGAATGTTCCTAGATAAAATGTATTTTTGATATATGTTCTACCAGGATTTAAATAAAATCTCTTTTGACTTATACTTTCAAAGTGCTCCGATGTAAAAATTATGTGTGTATTCAATACATTTCAAATTTACATACTATGAGATATGTGCATATACATAGGTATAATTATTTAAACAAGCCTAAAAATACAAAAACTTTTGTAAGAAGGCGAATGTAACAAAAATGCATTTAAATCGATGAGAGGGGAATATAACAAAAGTTTTCTAGTCAGTCTTAAAAGTTTAATGAGTATTATTATTTTTACTATAAGATGTCAAGTTAGTACCTGGTCCAAATTAATCAATAGGCTATACAAGCTATAATAATGACCTTATCTCTTTAATGATATTTTTTACATTACTTTGTTTCTTGTTATAAGAGTTAAATTTATGCTATTCTTAGTTTTTACATGCCTGCCAACATGGGCCCGGAAGGGGGTGCACTTTAAAAATCTATGAAAAGTAGTAAGTTTTTGCAAAAAGTATTGATTTTAGGCATTTTTAGATGTTTTGCACCCTCCTGGCTATTGGGAAAGGAGCAAAAGGAGTGGACAAAAAGGAAAGAGAAGATATAGGCGGTGTTTTATGGAAGAGGACCCTTTTTTTTGCTCTTCAAGAATGTTTTCCACTTAAATTAAATATACTAAAAGGACTAAAAGGATATAGCAGGGTGTTTGGTGGAAGAGGACCCTTTGCTCTTCAATTTTTTTTTCCACTTTGAGTTTTATACTTTTTTTTCTACTTTACACCCCCTGAAAGTCATCCTGCCGGCGCCCATGCCTGCCAACCACTTAAATTCCTGGCTATGCTTCTGTACGTAGTGCATTCGATACGGATGCGGGTGAGATACCAATATTACGTTTTTAACGCACTGCATTGTCTCTTCAGATATGATGTAGCACCCCTCTCGTCATTATCGCAGACATCGACGTAATTTGGAATGTTTGCGCCCAAAAAATTTGACGAAGATACATCAATTTTAAGCGAAGAACCAATTTTAAAACGGTATTTACCAATCGGTTATGTTAACGTTTAAACAACGTATTATACGTCAAAGTTGTCACCAATTATTGCCGCGGTTATAATTTGTTGAACGCCTAAAATTGATGCTAATAAGTAGTTAGAAATGACAAGGGAGTGGGGTCAAACACAAGTTTTATAGATCCCATTAAAAAGCAATATACAAATAGTGATATTTACATTAAAGATTTATTCAACAAAATAAACCAGTATACACTTTGTAGAGGGTTTTCATTTTTCTTATGCCACCCACTTTTAACTTTTTATCTTTTATCTTTTGAGTATAACAAACGAAACAATGAACAACAAAAACTGAAGAAAAATGAAGAAGTAAACTTTTTTAATGGAACACCCTGTATATAATGCCACCATTAAAAAAGTATTTTAAAGAGATTTGCAAATTTAATTTGGCCATCTTTAACACTGTTCTAAATATGACCATTCAAATCTGAATGTAATTTCCATTTTATTTTTACTCGCTGTATACCTATATCTATTTTTTAATTTTATTTATTTGAAATTGTATTTCTTACCGATTTTTATTTATATATTTTCTATAACATTATTAAAACTGTATTGTAACATTTATAATTAGTACGAGTTGCTAAATAAAAGAACTTAATAATATTTACAGTCTCATCTTAGTGCTGTAGGTACAGAGCATTTATGTTTTGCCACCTACTTTTAACTATAATCAAGAATGATAGAAAAAAAACGTCCTGTATAAATTTTTTATACTTTTTCATCTATTATCTTTTGAACACAAAAAAAGAAAGAAATGAACATCAAAGCTAAAAAAATGATAATGTAAACTTTTTTTAAATAGAACACCTCGTATATTAGGTAACCAGAAAGAGGCTCTTTTCAAAACCTTCACAAAAATACCACATTCCATATGTCTATCTTTAATAGTTTTTGAAATATGACCACTTAAATTTGGAAAATAGTAGATCTTCGTGATCTCTAAGTGTTTAGTAATATTAAAAACAAATAACCACTTTGTTTGACTCTAATGTAAGTAATTATACAGCTTTTTATGATCCCCTAAGGAAGATAATCATCGGATTTTATTTAAAAAATTAAAGTAAACCTTTCCTACGTTTCTAAGAAAGGTGGTAGCCAATGTTATGTTTTTAATAATACTTTTTTCTTGGACTTCAATTGTCTTTATTTTTAAGTAATACACGTCGCACAGTGGGACAGAAATCAAAAACTTGGAAATAATTAGGAATACGCAGACAAACATGCGTGGCCATATTTTTATTATATTTGTCAAATTTACATTCCACCCTGTATGTTTTCAAGTAATTTTGCTTTAGTATATGAGAATTTAAATTATAAATAGTTGTCTTTCGATAATAGTTAACCATGCCTAAAATTAAATTATTTTGCATATGATTTGTCACGTGTGATATATTATCTAATGTATTATTTTTTTAATATATGCAATATTGACGAATTACCATTAGGTGTGTACTAACTGCAATAATCTTATTTTTTTAGTGTACTAGATACAGGATGTTAAAGAAACAAAAGCAAATTTATTAAAATATTGGATTAATTAAAAAACAAGGTAATATTTTCTACACGGTTCCACATTAAGATTTTTATATACAGTATTAGGGCAACTATTGTAGTTTTAGCCTGTATTTTTAAACCGCTGCCCGTTTTTGCCCCTTTAAAATTAATAGTTATTTTTGTACCAAGGGTGTAAAATAGTACTTTTACGCCCGCAGCTGAAAGTTATTGCCCGAGCTACGCGAGGGTAACAATCAGCTGTGGGCATAAAAGTGCTTTACGCCAGAGGTGCAAACAATATATTTTGTACGACTGAAATTAATATACAAGCATTCTCTGTAGTTGGGAGAAAATTTCCCAGCCTTTAATGTTTTAAATTGTAATCAGTATACTTTTGCATATGTTTAATTAAGTAAATTGTTGTTTTACAAAAAAATGGGGTATATTTTAATTTTATTATTGTTTAATAAATTTATAAATGCGGGCGTGTTTGATATTTTTTTGCTCTAGGGCGTAAATGTGCCATTTTACGTCCTCATTTATAAATGGGGGCGTAAAATTGTATTTTTTGCCCGGTCGTACAAAAATGATTTTTTTAAACCAGTTGCATACAGCGAGAATTTTTAAAGTTTTAGTGCCTCCTTGTCACTTGGCCACGTGATCGAAATTATTTTTATGCCAAAAAGTAGCTTCAGTAGTAATACACTTTTATCTAAATTTTATTCGATCCCGATATCCTGTCCCATTTAAAAGTTAAGGCGGAGGGAGCTTTTAATAACCACACTCTATGTACAAATTAAAGGTAAAGTTTAAACGCTTGTAACTCTGGAACGACTAGGCCGATTGTCAAAAATATGGCGGTGATAAGTAACGAATAGAAACGGTTTTAAAACGGGGTGTTACATGACCTCTCTTTTCATATCAAAAAAGTTGCTAGTGCCCTCTTGGCACTAGGCCACTTGACCGACATTATTTTAATGTCAAAAAGTAGTTCAAGTAACACCTTTTTACCCAAATTTGACCCGATGTCGATATCCTAGGTCTTTCCAGTGACGGAAATTTTTGTGCGTCACGCTCCAGGGCGAAGCTCTTGAACTGCTCGAAAAAGAGTTAGTCACTGGAACGCATCCTTAGACAAGGAAAGAGAGATACTTTAAGAAATTTTAAAATTTCGTTGTTGTTAACTTTTCTTGGCTTTATAATATTAATCTCTTATTAATATCTAATTCCATTTAAATAAATAATTTTAAAAATCCATCCTTAATCATAAAAAGCACAAAAACCAAAAGAGGGGTTGGTGCATGAGGGGCAGGGAAAGAAAATGGAGTAGCTCAGGTGCATAACACTTTCCGTCACTGGAACGCCATAAAGTAGAACGAAATGCTCCTGAGCTACTCGGGAGCGCCTCTATTTGCGTCACTGGAAAGCCACTCAAGTCCTAATAAATAATAAAGGGGGACTTTTAATATCTTCACAGTGTTTTAAGATATTTTTAAAAAATATTGCTTTAAATAAAAATTTAAGCAACTTAACCCCTTAAATTGTAAATATTATTTATTTATTAAATTGCACTCTTTTAAACGTGCCCACTAACATTAAAGACATTTCCAATCATTAATTAAATTGATGCCACTTTTTGAGCATCACCGGTTTGTACGCAAGCCAGTTGAGGGTAACGCACCCGTACCCAAACAAACTATTCGCATTATAAGAAATAATTTGTTGACGGCCAGGACGCCGTCTGTTCGAAGTACGGTAGCTGATGAGCGTTATGGTCAGACCGCGGACGAAGGGTACGGGGGTGCCGGTGTTTGTATTTTGCCACCGCTTTTAAGTGCGCATGTTCGTCCACCCACTGTGCGCGGTCTTAAAAATCCGAAAATGCTTCTTGCCACTAGGGATATCTAAATGTGAGGTTATCTATGATAATCCCCACTGTGCGTCGTTTCGGATGGTTTACTATCTCCAAGCATGATAACAGTTATCCCTTGAAAACGGTTAGAGATTGTTACCATCCAGAAACGTCATGTATTACTTAAAAATAAAGACAATGACAGTCCACGAAAGTAGTATTGTTGAAAACCTTGCATAATCAGGACTAACCCTATAAAGCATTTAAAGCATATTAATAAATTAGTAATACAACTTGCTCCTATAAAAATATACACATATTTCAGATTGGTAGGAACATATTAATTTTGTCATAGGAATTGAAGCTAAAATTAAACAACAAGTTTGTTTGTATCACGGACATTGGTGGGGACTTCAATTCCTATGGATTTTTCTCCTAGATTTATAAATTCGATTCGATTGTAGTTACTATCCCCAATGCTATATAACATGACATGTTGAACACTAAATAACCTTTTAATATATTTTTTTACAATAAGACTTAACGAACTATGATAACTGCTATTATATTGCACTCGCCAGCAAAAAGACTAAAGGGCAACCAAACAGTTAGGGTAACAATATGATTTATCATAATATCACCTATAAAAACTGCAAAAATAAAACTACATTAAATTTTAAAAGTTTTTTTATAAAATATTTTGAAAGGTATGGTTGCCAAATAAAGAAAAAGTCCTAGAGTTTAAAACTTACAGCTCTGTCAGATGCACTATTTAAATATATCATTAAAATATTTAGAAAAATATTGTACAAAAAGTAATGTGGCATTAACACAAAACGGAAATATCATAATATTATCTATTTCGTTTGGGTTGTTCATAAAACATCTTTTATAACACCTGATATCATTATTATTTCGATTTGTTACTATCATTAAATTGTTATACATTTAGTTATATTCTATTAAAGAGTACAAGTATTAAGAGAGGTAAACCTACTATATTTTTGCGTCAAATTGGCTTTTTGACTGATTTTGTTGAAGGTTACTAAACATCATAGGTTTTCAATCACTGATCTCGATGGATTACTAATGTTATAAGCCGCGCGAAACAAAAGTTACATTTCATGGGCGAAAAAACCGGTTTGTACGCAAGCCAGTTGAGGGTAAACGCACCGTACCCAAACAAACGATTCGCATTATAAGAAATAATTTGTTGACGGCGTCCTGGTTTTCTGTTCGAAGTACGGTAGCTAATGAGCGTTACGGTCAGACCGCGGACGAAGGGTACGGGATGCCGGTGTTTGTATTTTGCCACGGCTTTTGCGCGCCATGTCTCGTCCACCCATTGCGCGCGGTCGTAAAAATCCGAAAATGCTTCTTGCCACTGCTGATCTAAATGTAGGTTATCTGTGTTTTCAATACAGAGAACATAGTTTGGACGTTGTCAATAAAAAGACCACGTCAATTTGTCTCAAATTGAAACGGCGCAAATAGTCTCGCAGAACAGAAATCATACTATTATTTACTTAGAGTTTTTAGTTATTTCAATTTGAATTATTTATAATATTTATGTTTACGCCCCATGATAATACTTTAAATTTTCAAAAACTATTGACATGTGGAATAGCCTTCTTCTGGCTCCCTTTCAAACTATATCCCATTTCAGAAGCTCGGTTCCAATCATAGGGTACAATGGAAGGTCACCTCCTCTTCTAATCCTCACAGTGCCCTTTTTTATAAATATTAACTCAGTATATCTAAAAAATAAAAATAGACTTGTACTAATAAAATAAAACATTTATGAATATTAAGGCATTTTTTAGTTAATTTTTTTCTTTCCAAGTGCTACTTTCTAAATAAAATAAAAAAATTAGAAAAAAACAAATGTTACTGTGCCAGAACGATCAAAATGCGAAAACGTCTACCATTCTCGTTTACAAAAATATAAAACACATTTTGTGCACTCAGTAGTATAGATGGGCCCACATTTAATTTATTCTGAAAGCGATGCCCCAAGTACACAAAAATGATAAAGTAAAGAAATCCTTTTGTGAACAATGATTTATTGCAGCAAAAATATTTAACCCAACGAGTTTCTAGTACCACGCCACGTGCCACCGGTTTTATAATAGGACAGAGGCGAAATAAGAGAATGTTTTTAAGTAGGTGATACGTGTTTTAGCAATGTATTTTTTATTATTTATCTACAAATATGCAATCAGGCTCTGACCGAGGCTATGTGCATTCGAAAGGTTTGTTTACTTTATCATTTTTGTGAACTTCAGCGGCATCGCTTTCAGATGAATTTATGTCTGACTCAAACCATAAATAGTATAGATGGGTCCATATTTAATTCATTCTGAAAGCGATGCCGCCAAGTATACAAAAAATGATAAAGTAAAGAAACCCTTTGTGAACAATGATTTGTTGCAGCAAAAAATATTCAAACTCCAGAGGGTGGAGAGGGTATATGCTGGGGTAATATTACAGCCGAAAAATCTGAGTATTTAAAAATGTGCTTTAAAAATTTGACAAATAAATTGTGGATAATGAAAAAACAAGTTTTTGGTCACATAATGTCATCATAACTGATCACAGACATTGGTAGGATTGTTTTTAAACCATATGTACACAAGTCATTACCACGTTCAGCTTCAATAAGTATTATTCGAATCAGCATTATAAGCAACAAATTAAATTTTGCCTGTAGATTCAAGAAAAAGTGGAAGATAATTAAAAAACTCTTTATGCTTTTCAGACAAATTTACATTCTGACAATAATGGTTTGGTAGCTAGATTTAAATAGACATTTGAATAAGAATATGTACCTAAATTACTAAAAAAATATAAAAGATAGGTATAGGTAATTATATAAAATTTAGAAAGGGATTTTACTGGTCATCATATAAGGTTAAAAATACTACAATAGTAGAAAAAATGTCTTGTTTTAAGCAAATACAAGGATTTTAAAAATATGCATTCTTTTAAAATAGTTGTGCTTTTAAACCAAGATTTATTTCTTACTCTAAAATAATAGTGGTTCTTAAACTGGGAGAAAAAATATTTTAATTTATGTCTTTAATGTAAAAAAATCTTTTATATTAAAATATACTTAATATTATTTTAAGAATATCAGAATCAAGAAATAAGAACCTAAAGATTAATGATTTAAGCCTCTTTAATATCTTAAATATAAGTTTTAAGATTTTAAACAAAAGAAATAATAAATGTTTCTATCAAAATATTAATGATTTTTCTTTAAAATAATTGGTTCTTTATTTTAAGAACCTATACCACCTATACCAAAATATTTTAACCTTTATGTCAAAGAACCTATTTCTTTAATATAAGTATTTACTAAATTATGCTTTTTAGTACGGTATCAACGGTACGATTATATCCTACCGTCGAACAACGAAAGTTTTTTTAATAAGATACACTTGTTATTCGTATTATTCAACTTGGACCCGGGACAGCCAGTTTGATAAGTCCTATGAGGTTCGGCAAAACGCATCATCGATGGAGAAGAGAGGTCTCGGTGAATGACATGATAAGCAGGAATTCTCTCTTAACTATCAAAAAGAGAACTAGTTGTTTTATGTAATATAATTATCTTAATTGAATTAAATCTTATTTCAGTCTGTGGTATTTACTATCTTGTCTTAAAGAAAGAATCTCTCAGTGGAAAACGCTCGATGTTTTTAACGGAATACATCGTTCTTTAATGTAGACCCATTGGGGTCACTAAATAAAATAAGGTTATTTTTATTACAGAAAGCGCCTTCTTTTGAATTTAGTACGCAAAGCTAAAAACATATTTTTTTCTGTTTGAGATCCTATTTCTTTAACACATAAGAAAGTCACAATTCTCTCAAATTAAATCTAAGGCTTTGATTTAAGATATCTTTGTTTTTCAGTGTAGCTGTTCCATGAAAATAGAGGAGTTATTGCTATTAGACTTTTTAAAAAATTTAAAATATTTTTTAATATCCTGTAAAATATTTGATGTTGGTATGGCCCACGTATAATATGGCAGATTTTTGTAATTTTTACTATTAATTTTAAAAATTAAAGAATTAATAGTAGTAAAATAAAATGAAATTATTTGCACCTCTGCATTAAAAAATAAATATTACAAATTCAAATAAAATTAGACACGTGGTACTATTTACAAACTGGAGTTATTTTTTCTACTTGGAAACCAAAACCGTCATAAAATAGAGGGTGTTCTATTTAAAAATATAAACTTTAATATGTCAAACTTTTTTGAGACACATTGCATACAATAATTGGTCATTGTCTAAAAAGTTACGGCAGCTACGATTTTGACTAAATTTGGTATACTTACAGGGATGGGGCGCTGATCACGATTTTTTTCTAAAACTTTTCGTTCCCAAGATATCCATCATCAAAGTTGATATTCACACTAACCTTTTTCACAATATTCCCTTTCTTCTTGAATAAAATTCATGATTTAAAGCTAAAGTGGACAACAATTTAATTTTGAAGTTTAACCTACCCAGCAAACACAGAGCAGTCGGTGAGGAGGCGGCCGACACGCGTCACCGAAGGAAAACCGACAATCTGGTTTTCGTACGTGTATTTTTGTTTTTCATAATAAAATTATGGATACGGGATGGCCCACAAATAAGCAATGACCATTAACTTTATATATTTTTAAATGGAAACACCTATTTTGTATGACATTTTTGAATTCTGCATTAAATTTTAACTATTTTTCATGTACCATGTCTTATACCTAAAGTTAACAATTATCAAGAAATTCACCATTAACTCATATAAAATGTATACAGGGGCGAGAGTTAAAAAAATATATTTAAATTAAGAGGTTCGTTTTTTTCAAAAAACGTTTTATTAACAGGTAAATTTTTATTTTTGGCTTTTAAATTTTTTTGTGTTAAAATTAAATATTTAGGATGGCCCAAAAATAAGCGACAACCTCATTTTTTTATTTATGTTTAAAAGTCAAATTCTCCATATTGTTGCCTTAGGAATAAGACATGGTACTCGAAAAATAATAAGAATTCGATGCAAAATTAAAAATGAAAAGGTGTTTCATTTAAGAAAATAAAGGTAATGGTCGTTGCTTATTTGTGGGCCACCTTGTATACACGATTTTACTATAAAAACACCGCAGTCAAAAATAAAATTTGACGTGTTTTAGCAAATTTCAGAAATTAATATCTACTTTTGTTTGTAACTTTTTTTGAATATTATTCTATAAAAATCTTTGATGTGTATTTTTTGCAAAATAAATAAAAGAAAGGTATAACAGTTAAAAAAATGATTCACAAGTGGTCCTAACTTTCATTATTAAAACTTTTATTTTTAGTCTTAAAGAAAATTAATTGACTAAAAATAATAATAAAAAATTGCACCAAAAAGCACATTTTTCGATTTTAAATATTATTTTCTACTAGTATTTTCCCACCCGCACGCTGATTAAAAATTAGTTATTGTGGGTTA